>PVIY010017408.1:0-49516 GCA_004026745.1 Myrmecophaga tridactyla
TTAAATAGCGATTTTTAATGATAAAAGATTTTGGAGCAATATGGAATTGTTTATATATGTTAGTAAATGAAAAACTGATTCAAAGATTCTTATGACAAGTACAATTATGTAAAAAATATATGTATTTTGAGACATGGCAAGAAAAGGGGAGTCCTATGGCAGCTGGGCTCCTGGGTGGCTGCTTCTTTCTGAATCCCAACCTTCCCATGCTTTATTTACATTATTTTTTGAATAAAAAAAAGGGAGAAATACACAGACACAACCTCATTCTCAACCGCCTAAACTGATTTTGACTCTCTTACTAATGGAATTGGATCACTTTTTAAAAGGTTGTTTTGTTTCTAATATAAAAGTACTCTATTCTCACTACAGAAACTTAGGAAAATGCTGAGAAGTCTCAAGAAAATAAATGTCTACATGCCATTACCAGGCAATAAACTGCACTGACATTTTGCCAAAACGCCTTTTAGCCTGTGAATTTGCTTTAGTTCACTTCCAACCACTTTTGGAACACATTTTCAAAGGCTTTAGATTGTTGACTTAGCCAGTAAAGCCCTGCCTCACAGAGATAATTTACAACAGTTTTAAGATATACTGGGTAAGTCATTTCCTGCTTCAGAGAACAGCTGTGTGAATACACACACGTGTGTACGTGTGTGTGTGTACACGTGTGTGTGTGTACATTTCTTATCCTGTAGTATAAGCCCACTGGCCAATCCTTTCCCATGGCCTCCTGGAGCACTGTAATAAAATCCACTGTTTCTAAAGGACATGAATCCTAAGAACACACTGTACGTCTCTCACAGAGCCCTGTATGAACCACACAGGCTGTGCCCTATGACCAGGAGGGAAAGTGGACATCACACTGGACCCTGTCCAGCACCCTTGGCTTCTAACATGTCAGCCTCCCGCACAGAGTGCACGCGACACTGCGGCACACTTACAGGTCATAGGAGAACTTCCTCTCCAGGTTGGTCTGGTTCTTCTGAAACTGGAGGACGTCATGCTGCAGCCGGCCGTAATTCCTCTGCAGAGACTTTAACTGGTCTAGGTCAAAACAATGACAGGTAAGCACACAGGACAGCAAATGGCCATCACGCCATTCAGCCAAAACATGACACAGTAAAACCCAAAGAGTAGAACACAAAGGGCAGACACAAGGGAATACGAGATGAAAGACAAAAGGATGAGAGCACAGTCCTTCCTCGGGAATCACTACACCCCAACCCCAGGATTCTTTTTCAAATGGCTCTGCTTTTCTCTCTTAAACCTCCTTTTTGTTCCCCACCCTTAAAATGCGCAAGGAGGTTCTATTTCCCTGTTTCTTCCTTAGACACAATCACCCCACAAAATCACACAGCAGCGTGCACTGTCCTTCCCCACCCCCCAGGCTTGTTCTTGTGTGTGTGAAATGCTGGTTTGGACTTCTGGTCAGATAAGCAAGCACCTCATTTTTAACAAACCAGCATTATCCTCCCCCGTCATTATTTACAGCCAAGCTATTCTCTGAGGCCCTGTGTTCATTTAATCACCCAACACTCTTATCTTTGAGGAAATTCACCTACCCCATCCATGCTGTCCTAAGGATGTGGCTCATAAAAGCTCTCCCGGGAGCCCTGCCCTGCGCAGAAACCCTGTGACGCTTAATTTCATGTGTCCGACTTGGCCAGGAAATGGTATTCATTTGCTACAGAGAGGGGATTTTGTGGATGGATTTATATTAGCAGTTATTGCATCTCCAATCAACAGAGGAACCTGCCCTCAGCAATACCAGGAGCCTCCTCCAATCAGGTGGAGGCCTGAGAGAACTAGGATTATAGTAATTCAAAAGAATTTCTAGCTCTACTCTGGCCAGCCAGCTTTTCCTGGGGAATTGATTCACCATCACCTTTGTAACTTGCAGCCCCAGCCCTGTGGAATTCGGATTTATTAATCCCCACGGTTGCATGAGCCAACTCCTATAATAAATCTCTTCATATTTACATGTATGTATCTCGTGATTCCATTTCTCTGAAGAACCCTGCCTCATACACACTGCATTCCCCGAGGTCTGTCCTCAGACCTACAAGACTCTCAGGGTGGCGGCTGGGGAGGGTTTCAAATTAAGTAAAAATGAAGGATCTCATGAACTACTGATACATGTGACATGGACCAATCTGAAGAGCAAACTGCTGAGTGACAGAAGCCAGTCTTAGAAGTCACACAGCGGGGCGGGCCACGGTGGCTCAGCAGGCAAGAATGCTCACCTGCCATGCCAGAGGACCCGGGTTTGATTCCCGGTGCCTGCTCATGTTAAAAAAAAAAAAAAAAAAAGTCACACAGCGCATAATTCCATTTGAAAAGATAAAACCCGTGATGGAAACGGATCAGTGGTGGCCTGAGGCCAGGGGTGGGGACTGACTCCAAAGGGGCAAGAGGAGGGGCAATTTCTGCTGTGACGGGCAAGTGCTACACTGGTGGCGGCATGTGTGAAATGCATTTGTCAAAATCTATGGAACTGCACACTCCACAAAGGATAAGTGTTGTTGCATGTAGGTTACACGTGAATAAACCTAACACAAAAACTTCCATACTCAAACTAAGTATGGGACAATGCCACTCTACTCGGTGATCATAAGGAATGAGCTACTGATATCCTCAACAACATGGATGATATCAAAATAACAATACTAAGTGAGGAAGCCAGACTAAAAAGGGTACCTACTGGATATTTCCATTTATATAAAAATTTTTTAAATGCAAATTCATCTACAATGACAGAAAGCAGGTCAGTGGTTTCCCGAAGGGAGGGGATTACCAGGTGGCAGAGGAAACTTCTGGGGTAATGCATATGCTCACTGTATCGATTTGGGGGGGTGGCCGCAGAATGTCTGCATGTGTCAAAACTTGCTGAAATGTATACTTTAAAGATGTAGAGTTTACTCTATGTCAATGATACTTAATTGAGACTGTTTAAAAAACCACTAAGAGGAAAGGCTACAGGCCATATCCCTCCTTGGAGATGACCAGGCTCTGAGAAGTCCCTGCAATGAAGTAGCCCATGTATCTTGTTTAACCCTGCACCTCCTGACAAAGCACCTTCTTTTCACGTAATACCTATTAATATTCTTAGAACCTGATTTGAAACTAGAATTCTAGACCAGCCTCGTCCGGTAGAATACAATGCAAATCACACACACAATTAAAAATGTTCTAGTAACCACATTCCTAAAAAGTGAAAAGAAGAAATAAAAACCATAGGTGGAATTAATTTTAATAATGCATTTTGTTTAACCCACTCTCCACAGAACATAACTTCAACATATAATAGGTATAAAAACTTATTAATATTTTGCATTCCTTTTTTATACAAGTCTTTGAAAGCCAGTGTGTATTTTATACTTACACCATATTTCAATTTGAATGTTAAATTTTCATTGGAAATTCTTGATCTGAATTTAAATTTCATAAAACTTACAGTTAAAAAAGTAGATCAGTGTACCCAAGTTGTCCCAAACATAAATTAAGTTGCCCAAAATTTCTGAAAATTAAATAATTTTAAACCCAGTTCTTCAGTCCCCCTAGCCACACTGCAAGCATACGTTAGCCACAGGTCCATATCAAGCATCCCAGCGTGGGGAGGCACGACCTAGAGCTCAGAGGGGCTGACTCAGTGGCACAGCTGAGACCAGGGAAAGGAAAGGACCACATGACCCAGAGTTCTTTCCACCTATTCTTAGGCCACACTGACCCTGGGGGCCTCTCCATTCCCAGCGGAGATGGGGGCACCTCACACGGGGAAGTTACCGCATGCAACAACTCCACTGCTGCTTAAGGAGGGCCCAAAGGAAAACAAAACCTAAACTGCCAAACTGAGTTGTATGTACAAAGAAATGGAGCTGAGCTGGGTTGGATGGTTTTTATAAGGTTCATTGAGAAAATCTGAATTCCGGGTGACCCGAATTAAAACAGACCATATATAGAAATTATATTTCTTAACATGTTCATAAATGAGAGTCTGTTCTCCTGTACTTAACAGCTGGCAACATATATTTATTCAGTATTATTTTAAAAGGGGGGAATAAAACTAAGGAAATATATTTTGGCAACAAAGAAGAAAATGAAGATTACTCAATTACTCATATAAGACTACCCATCATGAGACTATAATAAGAGAAACACCAAAGATCCTAGAGATGGACCGGGGAAAGATAAGTTTTTCCTAAAAGGCCAAATGTCTGACGGGAAGTAGAGGAGAGCGGAACCTACCTTGCAGAGTCCTGATGAGTTTCTCACTTGTGGTGATGTTATTCACTAAAACTGCCTGCAAAGAAGATAAACACAAAATGAAAACACACACAACCTAACAGCTTAGAAGAATCTTGATAAGATACACATGTCAGGGAGAAAAGGTCTTTTCTTCCTGGAAGGAGCCGCCCCCAACCCAAAGCAGCTGCTCGGAGGGAGCTCTGGCTGGACTATCAAATGTCAGCAGCTGAAAAGGACAACATGTATTTAGAGATCTGCTTTCCAGCCACCCACATGTAACCTGAGGAGGAGTAAAAAGGATCAGATGCCGGAGTCCAGTCCCGCCCCAGGACACGGTGCAGGCCTGAAAGGCCCGAGCCAGGCCAAGCTCCCACCTCCCCAGACTCGGGTCAGCAACCTCAAGACCTCACGTCCTCTGGGACAGCCCGAGAACATCCTCCAACTCTGACTTCCAGGAGGGCTAGAGCAAAAAAGAGAAGAGTATTTGGAGGTCACTCATCCAACTAAGCCCTCCTGATTCATTTTAACTTTCAGCTTCCCTCTTCCACCCACAGCGTCTGTCACTTGGGGGGATGGAGGATACACACAGACCATTCCAAAGCTGGGAACATCAACAACAGAGGAGAGAAGCAGTAACACCTGACTCAAATTAATGATGGAAAGTAAAAAACAGTGTCAAGTATAACTGTTCAATCTGTACTGAGAAATTATGCCAGCACTGTCCCAAGCATGTTACTTCTCTTCCCTAGCTCACTCTTCAGGACAGCTGTGTGAGGTGAGCGGTGTATTATCCCATTATAGGGGAGAGGAAACTGAGGCAAGGGATTGCTTAAGTGGCTCAAGGTCAGTGGCTATTAAGCAGCAAAACCAAACCAAAGGCCCAACAGGTGGTTCCAGAGCCACTTCACCATTACTTGCAAAAAGGGGATCTAACCCCTGAATAGAACACTGATATGGACTGTGTCATGTCCCACACAGAGACATGTTCAAGTCTTAAGCCCCAGGCCCATGGAGGTAAACCGATTTGTAAACAGGATCTCTAAAGACTAGTTAAGGTGAGGCCAAACGGAGTCAGGGTGGGGGTTAATCTCCTATGAGTGGAGTCCTTATAAACAGAGGAAATTTGGGTACAGGAGGAGCAGACAGACATGGAGAGAGACAGTCACTGAATGAGGCACAGACTGAGTTCAGGATTGCCATCAAGCTACCATCAGAAAGCTACAGACTTCAGAGGAAGCACAGCCCTGCCCACAATTCGACTCTGGACTTCTAGCCTCCAAAACTGTGAGACAGCAAATTCCTGCTTAGCCAACCAGACAAATACTGTGTGGTATTTGTCATGCAGCTCCAGCAAATTAAGATAGGGTCTGTTGGGAACTGAATTATGTCCTCTACAAAAGGCACGCTCAGGTCCCCAACCCTTGGGCCTATGGGTGTGAACCCATTTGTAAATAGGACCTCTTACTAGATAAGGTGGGCCCAAACTGAATGAGGGTAGGCTTTTATTCAACATGGCTGGAGTCATGGAAGGAGAAGCCATTACGAGCAGTCAGAAGCTGGAAGTCAGCAGAACCCAGAAGAGAAAGGAGACTGCCATGTGTGTTGCCACGTGTCGGAAACACCAAAGATCAAGGAACACCAGCAGGCATCCCCAGAGCTCCTCTCTCTTCCGGGAGGAAGCATCTCCTTGCTGATACCTCCATTTTGGACTTCTCCTAACCTCAGTACAGTAAACCATAAAATTCCTGTTTGTGCTGTTTTGAAACTATTATACATCCCAAAAAAGCCATGTTCTTCTAATCCAGTCTTGTGGGGGCAGACCTATTGTTGGGTGAGACCTTCTAATCAGATGGAGATGTGACCCCACCCATTCAAGGTGGGTCTTAATCTACTTACTGGAGTGCTTTAAGAGAGGGATATTTTGGAGAAGACAGAGACATTTGGAGATGCAGAAGAAAAATGCCTCAGGAGACACCAGAACATGGGAGAGAAGGGCAGCAGGCGTCACCATGTGTCTTTCCATGTGAAAAAGGAACCTGGATGCCAGCAGCCCTTCCTCCAAAAAGGTATCATGTTGTTAGTGCCTTAACCTGAACATTTTCATGGCCTTAAATCTGTAACTTAATAAATCCCCATTATAAAAGCCAATCCATTTCTGGTATGTTGCATTTCCACAGCTTTAGCAAACCAAAACACCATTGTTGAAGTAACCCTGTCTGTAGTATTTGTTATAGCAGCCCTACAAAACTAAGATAGATGCTAATTTAGTACTGTACCCAGCACTAAAAACAAATAAGATCCTAAAAAAAGAGGAGAACAGACTATTAAGTATCAGAGTACACCACACAGGTAAGTGTTTTGTGAGCACACACACATATGCTTCTTACTGTGTAACCGTCACCAAAGTTTGCAAAACCCTCCACTCCTTCACCTGTTCCCTGTAATTCAGAGACACACTTTTGTCCCATTCCTGGTGAGTGGTGGATGAGGATGACTTTCTGCCTCTAGTTTCCTCTTTGATACCTCACTCTGTCCAGCCCTCATCCCTTCTTGGGTCTGGGCAGAAAGGCGGCTTATCAGAAACATGGGCTTCTGGGGTAAGGTATTTTTATAACTACAAGGATGTACTCCAAGAAATGAAATCTGGCGGCCAAAAGGACCCACAGGAGTTTATATGGGGAGATGTGAGGACATGGAATGTTTCCTGGCACAAAAGGGAAAAAGTCACAGTGATAACACCTATAAAATTACTCTCTCAGGGAGAGATTATCAAGCCCAAAGAGAATGGGAAGCGAAAACAAGGACTGTATGCAGTGGGGAATCAGATTTATGCAGCTCGAAGCTCCAGACACTCACAGGAAAAGCTTGCAGATGTTCAATTAAAAAAGCAAAAGTGACAGTATATGAGAAGAGAAGTAAAAGGTTTGGGAGGATATACCAGAGAGGGGTGGGTACCCACCTATCCAACTCCACCCAGGATTCCCACAAGGTTATTAAATGCCAAGTTAGTAAGAGCAAATGGAGAGTCAGGGGTGAGACCCAGAGGAAAAGAAAGCCTTAATTAACGCCTCAAGGAGACCTATCTGGGCAACCAACCTGGGGAGGGCTGTGGGCAGCCACTCTGCCCTGTGCAGGGTGTGCAAAGACAAACTCTGGTAGAGGAGACAGTCAACAAGTTAAATACACGTGCTTACCTCTAAATTAAAAAAAAAGTAAAAAAAAAAAAAAAGACAAGCACAAGATTTACATTTTAACAATAAAAGCAAGTTGGTGAAATTTCCACCTTGTATAGGTATTAAAACCATCTTCCCTCTGAACCTTTATTGCTAAAACAAAAAGGAAAAAATAGAATGCCTAAATGCTTATACATAGATTATCAGAAAGCTGCTATTTCCTGGGTAAATCCTTTCCACAAAAAATTATGGGAATTTGTCTTGTCCCTCTTCCTTCCAGACCCATTCCCCTCCCCCTACCGCCAATAATCCAAATGTGAGTTTGCAACTATCTGAGCTTTCAGGAATTGCTGCAATTTGAAATGCCTGAAGATATTTCTGTCTTCCATGGGACGTCATTCTTCCAAAGAAAACATATTTATTCCCCACCTACTTACTTATGCATGGAAAAATACAGACTGCACTTAGGAAAATGAAAAAAAGGATCATAAAACACCATCAAGAGCTTTTACTTTCAGTTTTTTATTCAGAGAAGATCTTGTCGAGTCATTTCCAGGAAAACTATGAAAATGCTTCCTAGCTTCTTCTTGGGCTCAATACACACTAAAGTGATAAAATACCTGCATTAAGCAAAATTATTTTAAAACAAATTATATATTCTACTCTGAACAACCAAACTGTTTCTCACATTTCGCTGCAGGCCGGTTTTTGGGGTGAGGTGGATTCCCTGGCCTTTCTGTGACGTGAGCCCTTCCCTCCACAGTATACATGCCACCAGAACTTAACTGGAACAGTCCTTAGAAGATGATGCTTTAGTTTGCAAAAGCTGCCAGAATGCAATACACCAGAAATGGAATGGCTTTTAAAAAGGGAATTTATTAAGTTGCAAGTCTACAGTTCTAGGGCATGAAAATGTCCAAATTAAGGCATCCAGGAAAAGATACCTTAACTCCAAAGAAAGGGTTGGTGAAGGTTAGGATTTCTCTCTCACCTGGAAGGCACATAGTGATGTCTGCTAGCTGTCTCTCCTCATTTCATAAGGCTTCCCAGGGGGCATTTTCCTTCTGCATCTCCACAGGTCTCTGGCTCTGTTGGCTCTAGAGCTTTTTCTAAAATGGTTCCCTCTTAAAGGACTCCTGTAAGCAACCCTACCTTAAATGGGTGGTGACACATCTCCATGGAAACCATCTAATCAAGAGGTACCACCTACAATTAGGTGGGTCACATCTCCATGGAAGAATCAAAAAGCTCCCACCCAGCAATAGTGAATAAGGATTAAAAGACATGGCTTGTACAGGGTACATAACAGCTTCAAACCGACAGAGATGATTTAACCATGTACAAACTTATAACCCAGCTAGCCTGAGAAATAATTGTATTTGATCAAAATATATCTGCAGTGGATTCCTAGAAAAATAAGCTCAACATATCAAAGCAGCAAATTTACAAAAAATTATTACATTCTGAAATCTCAATAAGGATGCAAATGACTAATTTTAAAAATACTAACTTTTAAAAAGCTAACTGAAGGTTCACACCCACAGGAATGGATTAAGTTTAAGAACATGTTTTTCTGGGGCCCACAGAGCTCTAAGCCATCACAGTGCCTAATCTTAAAATGAAGTTTTAATCTTAATCACCTGGGGATGATCTAAGAAAGGGAATCTTTTTCACTCCTTGCCAGTTTCAGGACTCTTCCAGAGCAGTGCTACCCAAAAGAAATATAATTTGTGTCTCATATAAAATTTCAAATTTTCTACCAAATAGTGAACTAAAGTAAAAGAAATAGGTTGGCCAAAGGACTGAAGATATTTTTCCAAACAAAATATACAAATGGCCAATAAAACACATGAAAAGATGTGCTCAACATTAGGGAAATGCAAATCCACAGTGAGACACACTCCTGTGCACCCACTAGGAAAGTGATGATGATAATTTTTTAGAAGCGTTGACAAGGATGCAGAGACACAGGACCCTCATGCATTGGGGGGAATGTTGAATAGTGCAGTCACTGTGGAAAACACTCTGGTGATTCCTCAAGAAATGAAACATAGAAAGCATATGACTCGACACTTCCAGTCCTAGGTAAACACCCAAGAGAAGTGAAAAAAACACATGTTCACACAAAAGCTTGTTCATAAATAGCAACGTTACTCATAATGGCCAAACAGTGGAAAATGTCCATCAACAGATGAACAGATAAACAAAATATAGAATAGCCACACAAGAGAATACCATTCAGCAAAAACAAAAACAAAAAAAGAATACACTGATACATGCTGCAACACAGGTGAACCTGGAAAACACTGTGCTAAACAGAAGACATCAGACATAACAGGCCTCATATTACCTGATTTCATTTATATGAAACGCCTGGAAAAGGCAAAGCCACAGAAACAGAAAGCAGATTAGTGGCTGCAGGGGAGGGGAAGGAGGATTGGGGAATGACTGCTTAACAGGTACAGGTTTCTTCTGGGGTGTCGAGAATGTTCTGGAATCAGACAGTTGTGCTGCTACACATATTTTTGAATTTGCAAAACAATATTGAATTGTACACTTTAAAATGGCGTATTTTATGTTATGTGAATTTTCTCAACAGAAAGCAGGTGAAATTAGTATTATTTTATTTAACCTAATATATCCAAATTATCATTTCAAAATGTAGTCAATAAAAAATACACATTTAAAGTATCTTACATCTCTTTTCCTACGAAGCCTTTGATATCTGGCGAATTTTATTCCCACAGCACATCCCGGTGGGGGTACACCGAGTGCTCAGCAGCGCCTGCCCGGTGGGCAGCAAGGTCCCCGAAGTAAAAGCAGAGGGAGGAGAAAGCACGGCTGCTGGAGAGCGAGGCAGGTATTTATACGCGACACCCTGTTAAGGTGACACACACGTTCACACCAAGAACAGAACAACGACCAACACACCTGCAGCCTGTGGGCCAACACCAAACACGGAGTGTACGCTCTCACCGAAACAAGGGTACAAAGCAGGCAGCTAGCTAGTCCAGCCCACAAAATTCCGTAACTTACACTATTAGCTTTCGTGATTAACAATACACAGATGTTGAGATGTGAAAGTTGATGGGATATTTGATATTAAGGAATTATTGGGCCTTCTTAGGTATGATAATGGTATTTTGGATTGAGAAAAAGAGAAATGGGCATCTTTAATTTTAGAAAAGTTTTGGATGAAGCAGTGTGTTATACTTGCTGACCTGGATGTCTGATAATGGGGTTCATCAGACCATTCTTTCTACTTTTTCAAGTTTAAAATTTTCCACAGTAGCTCTAGACACACATACTCCCCCACTCTTGTTACACTGCTAACAATTAAACCTGAAAAGCAAAGTGAACACTTTTTTTTTTTAATCTTAAATTCAAGGCTGATTTTAGAGGAAAAGAAAGGTGAATTAGAAAATGCTGAGATAAACTTTGTGGAGATTCTGAAGGAAATGTGGCATAGTTTTGGAGGTACATATCTCTATGGTATGCTATTTCTTCATTATGTCACAATAATAAAAGAACAGTTAAACAATATGGACATTTGCATTGTGATGCAGCAGAGAAGACGGCACCCTGTGTGGATTTTGGTTCTGGGTTTGCTGCTCATTTGCTCCCTGACTTTGAGCACTTCACTCAACCTCTCTGGGCCTCAGTTTACCCAGATGGAACTCTTAGGGGTTGGCCTGCAGTGTCCTCCTAGGGGCACACTTCACATGGGACACTTCTTTGTGTTCTGTACTGTCCCCCCATATCACAGCATATTGAGCATCTCTGCTCCCCTCAAACACCAGCGGCACCCTCACCTACCCGGGGTGTCACCATGACAGAAACCGCACAAAAAACCTCCTGTAACATTTCCAAATGGGTTGAGGTCTACGAGCCAAATCATCCTTCTCTCCAAAAGAATCCTCGTCGATCCCTCTTCACACAGAAGGGACATCGGTGGAGCTGCTCCCACAGCTGGTATTTGTGTGGGGAGGTCCCCTCAGATGGAAGACTACGGGCTGGTCCCTAATGGTTCTAAACACCAAGGAGCTGGGCAAAACCGTCTTGCCGGACTCCATGATTCTGCATGAAAAGAGCACCACTTTTCTGCTGTCAGTTCTGGTGTCTCATTCTGTCCCACTGCCTCTGTCACTCTCTTTCCTACGAAAGAGAAACCCACTGCCCTACAAGAGACAGACTTTTCAAATACAACTAACCAGTGGACAAGGGAGCAGGAGCCACCTGGGAAGCATGGCTGTCCTGGGGCGCATTACCCCCAAAGAGAGGAGTTCAACAACACAGCACCCTATACAGCCTACCTGCCTGACGTGTGCAGGGGCTGGAGGCTCAGAGACCAGGACCCCACGCCCAGCCTTCAGGCTCGCCCCTCGGTGCTGTGGGATCTGAGGGGGCATCTCCAGAGAAGCGGTAAACATCAGCAGGAGAGAGATGAAAGGAGCAGGCTGGTAACTGCCAGAGTCGAGGTTGGCCCTAAGTCACAACCTGCACAGGAGGTATTTGGGGCGATACACTAGGTCTGATTTTCAATTCAAAGAACCTACTCTTGGGGGATTAAAGAACTCTGTGAAGGCTATCTCCAGGACACTAGTAAGTGTGAGAACCTGCAACATGGATCATTCGAGGCCCGGCTAATGGCAGAGGCACAGGAGTGTGTTAGTGTGTGTCAATGTGAACATGAAAACAGACAGTGTAAGACCGTGAGCATGGATGAGTGGGCAAGCACCCATGAAAGTGAACCAGTGTAAGAATGTGAGTGTGCAAGAATGAGTGTGGGTGTGAGTCAACATAAGTGCAAGTGTGGGTGAGTGTCTGTGAGAGTGAGCAAGCACGGAGTCAGCGTGAGCAAGTGAGAGTGAGAATGTAACCAGGAGAAGAAAAGTGGGTGTGAATGAGTGTCGGAAAGAGAGTGACAGAGGCAGTGGGACAGAATGAGATACCAGAACTGACAGCAGACTCTGGTGAGAAGGGAGGTGGGGAGAAGAGAAAGAGCAGCTGCTCTCAGGTGACAGGAAGGAGTGCAGGACACCGCAGGAGAATGTACACAAGTCAGGCTAATGGGAGGTATTGCTACAACCAGGCACGGCTGCTCTACACACCTAAAAGGGTTCTCACCAGGACACCCCAGTGTTGTTACAGAGGCAGGAACCACATCCTCCCACCCTGTCAACTTCAGTTTTGGCTGGCGAAGGAAAGCTCTACCATGACTCACGGGGAAGGTTCAGCTGTGCCCACACTGACCCTGGAATGACTGGGGCAGGTCGCCATATGCCCACAGCTCTGCAGGCGAGGCTCCGAGGGTGGTTTCCATAGGGCAGCTGGGGAGGGAGCCTGGGCCCAGTACTGGTCACACTCCCACCTTCTCCAGGATGAGGCACACCGCAGATGCCTAAGAGGCAGGCAAAGCAAACCTGGGAGAACTGGCCCCTCCACCTCCCAGGGCCACATACCCCCTGCGGGCCTCTAACCCACCAAGACTTGGGTCAGCCAGGCCTCCTGAGCAGACCCAGACAGGACGGGATCTTCAACGCTTTTCCAGCAGTGACTCAGGCAGAGTGAGCACCTATGCCTCAAACCCAGCCCACCACCTCCACGCCCGCCCGCTCCCCTGCAGCTGCTGGCACTCAGCTGCCCACCTCCTCAGCACCACGCTCCACCCCTCAGCTCCCCAAGCAGCTTTAATTCCCAGACACTTCTTAGGGGAGAAGTGCAGGGGCCTGGGAAAAGCTGCCCCAGATAGGTGAGTCCAAACCACACAGGCATGGCTTAGGGGAGGTGTGGGGACCTTAAAAATCTTCATCCCTGTTTTGTGGGATGAAGGAAAACACACCATGGCAGAACACAGGGCACCAGCAATCTGGACCATTTCCTAACTGTCCCTTAGCCAGCCAGGGGATGCCCTCTCTGACAGAGGCTGCAGATATCCAAACCTCCAGCAGCTCTCCCACGCTGACCTGAGAAATTCTGGGCTGAGCATCTTCTGTGGGCTTTAGTCCCTTCATTCCCAAATAGGAATCCTAACAACTCCCTGGCTCTCACCTGTGAGAAAAGGGATGACTTAGCAAACTCTTTCGGCAAACAGGTGTACAAAGACACTTGGTGACTAAAGAGAAAACTAAAACTGTACTACGTATACAGGCTACCATGGAATATCCAATGTTCCAGAACATATTTGATACCTTATTCTTTAATATGAACATCCACAGAACTTCACTTACATATATGCTCTGGCCAAAGGAAAATAAATTAAAAGACAGCTAGGTCATATTTTCTTTACGCATGTCACATCAAATGCTCAGCGTGTGGTGCTGGGTTAAAAAGTCCAGATGATGAGCTGAGAGTCAACTCTACCTCACCAATCCTGGATGAACAGAGAGCAAGACGAGCCAACTACAGACGCAAAACCCTCATTATCATTACACCCTGCAAGGAAACAGGGAAATGCTCTTTCTGGTTAGTATGAAACCAAGTTGGTTTCTGTCCTGTGTAGAACAAGAGGGCAAAGGACAGAAAACGCAGGTCAGGTTTGTTCAACCACTAATCCCCATGGGCAACTTCACATCATCTTCCATATGGAATTACACCAATGCAGGTTTTCAGTAAAATCAGGTCTTTCATCAAATATGCTTTCCCAAGCTCCCTCCCAAGGTCCAGTACCCGGGGCCCCTTTCCTCGAGGGTAAGAGATGAGGACTTACAGGGAAAGGAAAAAGAACAGAGAAATCCCACTGTGCAAAACCAGCTGCTACATGGAGCGGGTCGCAACAAAGGACATTTACATGAATTTCATTTATCTTACTGTTTTTCTCCTACATACTTTTTTTTTTATGTGGGAGGTAAATTACTTCAGTTTAATTACAAAGCTGTGTTTGAAGTCCAAATCCAATCGGCAAGCCAGAGAATTTACAATCTAATAAGACTGAAAATCTTCTGAGTACAAGTACGTTTTTCAGGGAAACCGATTTCCAGTTGATTTAATTGTCCCGTTTCCACTTTCTGCCTCTACCAGACCTTTCTGCGTCCCATCTGTCACTGAGGCCTGTCAATTCCTCTTCCTGAATGTCTCTCAAATCTGTTCACTTGGCAAAATTTATTCTGCTCCCGCCCCGGTCCAGTGCGACATCGTTTTTCCACTTTAACTACGCTCCCCGCCCCTACCTCCACCCTAATTGTGCCGGTCGCCTGTTTAACGCAAACTTCAAACCCAAGCCCAAACCCAAACCCAAGCCCAAACTCCTTAGCGCTCAAAAGACCCGCCAT
This sequence comes from Myrmecophaga tridactyla, assembly GCA_004026745.1. NCBI lineage: Eukaryota > Metazoa > Chordata > Mammalia > Pilosa > Myrmecophagidae > Myrmecophaga > Myrmecophaga tridactyla. Next base: position 14,693 of record PVIY010017408.1, read on the forward strand.
GAGCTCTTCACAACAATGGTTCCCAAAGCAAAGAAGGAAGTCCCTGCTCCTCCCAAAACCCACACCCATGGAAAGGCTTCTGAAGGCCAAGGCGGCAGTGCTGAATGGAGCCACAGGGTACAAAGTCAGACCCACGCGTCACCCACATGCTGGCAGCCCAAAAGTCCTGGGAGAAAAAGGCTTGACCACCATGCCATCAGCGAGTCCCCTCCGTCCGCTGGGTCGGCCACCAGGGCGACAGAAGAGGACAACGCAACTGCGCTCACTGCAGCCAGCAAAACCACCGAGCACCAGACTGAAAGGCTATGGGGATGGTGGCTCAGTGGCGGAATTCCCACCTGCCATGCTGGAGACCCAGGTTTGTTTCCCGGTGCCTGCCCATAAGAAGGAAAAAAACAAACCGAGGACAGGATCTAACAAGTGATGACTACCGACTCATTAGATAGATGCTCCTTTTCAGGTTCTACTGTGTTAGAACAGCTGGAAGGAAATACCTGAAACTGTGGAACTGCCACCCAATAGCCTTGATCTTTGATAAGGACTGTATAACTATAGAGCTTTTATCATGACTGTGTGATTGAAAAAACCCTGTGCCCGTCACCCCCTTTCTCCAGCGCACGGGTAGATGAGTAATAAAATAACGACGGAAAATAATGGTAATAATGGGGGGGCAGGAGTTAAGGGATGTTTTGGGTTTTCTTTTTTATTTCTTTTTTTGGAGTAATTAAAATGTTCTAAAATTGATTGTGATGATGAATGCACAGCTACAGGATGATACTGTGAGCCACTGATCATACACCCTGGGTGTATGTGAATATATCTCAATAAAATTGCACTGAAAAGATTAAAAAAAAAAACAAAAGGCTGTGGGAAAGCTCTGTAACACTGACACGGCCTATGCTTCCAACAAAATTGAGATCATCTAAACTGAGCCCAGCTCACTAATTCAAATATAAATTTTTTTCACCATTAAAAAGAATCCAAGACCCTTCACAAAAGGGCCCCCGCCTTCCTGTCCACACTGCAGACCCCAACACCACTTTCTGTCCAGACCCCACGACCAGCCGTTCTCCCCGTGCACACAGCCACCTTCCCATACACCGGGCACGCTTCCCCAAGGGACCTCTGCCCCTGCTCCCGCTCCCAGCCCCCCAGACACACTCACCTGGCACACTGCAGGTCAGCAGACACCCTACGCACTGCTCTCTCATCAGCCCACACGGCACTGGGACACCCCCACCCTGGCTGGCCCAATGCAGGAGATCTGCTCCCCCTGCCTGTCCCATACTCCCTTTTCCTTTCTTTCTTTCCCTGTTATAAAATGATTTTATAAAATTGATTTGGACATACTGTAGGTCAAATAATATTTCCTGAAGATAACAATTACAGACTTTAAAGCTTGACATAAAATTAATAGCTTGAGAAGTGTTAGTCATATTCCCAGCAACAGCATAATAAAATAATTCAATCCGTAGAAATACAGAACTCTAGGACTAGCTGGAAACTTGGAAATCATTTAGCCTAATATCCTCATTTTGTGAGAAAACTAGACTCAAAGATTAAGCAAGCTGCCCAAGCTCACAGAGTTACCAGTAATAACAGAGCTAGAAATCAAACCAATCTTTCCTAAAACTAAAATCCTATCAATATTTCAACTGGTTCTCTATCAACTAAAAGTCTAGGCTTTTCTCAATGCTCCATACGACTGTAATATGAAAGAGCAATGAGACACTGCAGCACATCACAGTCTCAGAATCCACACCGGGAAGGGGCTTTATTAAATAACTGAGCCAGCCCTCTCTTTTTTTCAAGGGGAAATGCATGTCAAGCGACTTACCAAAGGTTTGTTAGGAAAGATGTCTGGATTAAAATCCAGGCACTGACAAATTCACCCTCAAAATTCATAGCCCACCCACGGTACCTGTCACTTCTGGTCTTCTATACATACCTTGAGTTCCTCCACCTGAGCTTTTAATATCAATACATCAGATAAGGGGCCCTTCCAGAAAGCAAGCTCCTTGGATTCCAGGTATGTCAATCCTTCCTGTTGAGGATTCCTTACATAGGTATCACTCCAGTCTCCTATTTTTATCTTGAGAATGAAGCTCTCTTATCTTCCAGGGAGATTGTCACTTGGATTTGCAGATCAAAGTGTAAAAATTCAATGATGTGGTGTCGTTTAATATTTAAGAAGCTGTGATACACTGAATGACACACTCCAAGGGACGGGGGAAACCAGTTCTCAGTCATAACCATTCCTGGGTGAGAGGCCAGCCCTTGTGACGGTCAAACAATGCAGGTGCCCAGCGGCAGCAGCACTCTGCGCTGGATGGGCAGAAGGTCCCTCGTCACCTGGATAGGATGGTCTTCTGGCCCTGCCGGGACTGAAGACATCACCAGGCCTCGCCGCTCGGCATCAGGTCGCTCCGAGGACGGCGCTCAGGTGAGAGCAGGCAATGCGCTCCGCGGGCAGCCCTGACTTCCACACTCCTTTTACCAGGCCTTCCTGTACAGCAAAGCTTGAAAGCGAAAATCCACTTTCCAGAGTAATTGCTAGGGAGACTGAGATTCCAATCAGATGCACTCATATGAGACTTGAACACTAAACAGGGTAAAGGTAAGGGGTAGGAGGTACAGAATTGCTCAAGGAATCCAGTGCCCCAGCCTGGAGCCAATGCTGCAGGGGCAGCCTTTCTGCTTAAATACCTACAGTGGTTTCTTTACAATTGGATCCTGACATACCCATTTATTCCCCTTTCTCCCACTCTACGTAGGAAATGCACCGATAATTGGACGTGGCCTGGTTCATCACTGAGCACTTGTCCAGTGCTTGGCAGAATAAATTCCAATGGATGGACAGAATCGGACATGGAAATTTAATGGGGATAAAAGAAAAAAAATCAAAGAAACCAATTTTATTTGCACAAGTCCATTCTGGTTCCCTGAGAAAACCAATCCTCCAGAAGAAAACCATCACATTCCCAGCTGCTCAAGAAAAGCTAGCCTAGAGAGAAGCAGCTGGAACACTCTGAGGCCATTTCACTATGAGAGGAAAGCGGCATCAGAGGCCAGCAGTCCTGTCCAGCTGCATGCCGGATGCTCCCCAGGTCCCAGGAGCTGAGGCAGGGATAGAACAGCATTAAGGCTGTGAACCTGAGCTTCTATTCAGTTCTGAGTTCACAGACAGCTGCAAGTCCCTTGTTTCTTATCTAGCTCCAAAGGAACCAATACAGAGCTGCAAACTTCAGCTTCAAACTTCCTGGAACAAAAATTTCTCTAAAACCCCAAAGCCACTGAAACCTCCCCAGACCATAAAAGCTTGTACAGTTCTGGGCCCAAAACAAACTTTTAGTTAATGATGAGAAGCACAGAAGATTGTTGACAATTTGCCCAAAGATACATTTTAGGTATGTGACAGCAAACTACAAGCTATGTATCTCTTCTGCTAGGTATCTCCTCCTAAAACCTCTTAAAATTAAGAAAATGCCTGCCTGGCACCCAAAGACCATCGTGGGAATCTGCACAAAGACACCTGGTATTCAAAAGTTACTATGGAAACCTGCTATTTACAAAACTTCCTATAAAGTGAGCTAAACTCAACCCACTCAGGGAGTGTCCCTCCCTTGGGCACGTCCGCCCTAACTTCTTTGACGTGTACTCTCTCTTTTTGATGAACTTCTCTTTCTAATAAACTTTACTACTTATTCCTCCCGGCCCGCTCACCCCTAAATTCTTTTAGTTTTGAGGCTATCGACCTGGTTCAGGCGCTGGTCACGGAACCACCACGCGGCCCCTCGGGGACTCAGCTTCACTTCAACCTTGACTTAGAGAAAATTACGCCCACCTCTAAAAATATCTGGGTACTCGGAGAAATTAAGCATGCTGACGTTGTGAGAGCACGCTGGAAACTCTCAAGTAGCCCATGATGACCAGACTTCGTAACATTATTCATTTCCTTTTAAAGAGAAACTTACAGAGAAAGCCACCCAGGTAAACATGGCTGCACGTGGGGAAGCAGCCCCCATCCCAGCAAAGGACTGATCAGCCAGGCTGCTCCCAGGCTCCCTGCATCCTAAGGCCAGGAGACTCTACTAATCTGTCATTTAGAACAGGAAAGCACACTTAAGCACACATGCCTCAAAAAGTGGTTTCCAGAAGCAACAAACCTGCCCGCATTACCTTCAGGAGGTCATTCTACATTTTGTTTTTAGTTTGAGGATGAAGAAATTAAATTTTACTTGAAATCTTTTCAATATCTTATCACAATTTAAGTAGAAAACTACCTTGTAAATTCAAATCTGGCATTGAATATGTTACTTTGTTCATCTTGCAACCCCACTGTTCTTATTGATGCTCGTTTGAGGACTCTTTGTAATGAACAGGCCCTTTTACAAGAAATATTCATATTTTGAATTGTGAATTATTAATCCCTTAAAATCTGGAATATTAATATAAATGTAATCTATTAAAAATTGAAGACTTAAAAAAAGAAAAAGGGCTTTCCAGAGCCTTCTCGTAACTGGAGGTCACTGTGCAAGAGAGCAGAAACCCGGAGGCTCATGGAGGTCACTTGGTGAGGGGCAGGGGACACAGAGTGAGGAGGTCGGGGCTGAGGAGTCCAGGTGACCCGAAGGCTGCCCCCGCGCCACCTCCCCCAGCTGTCTATCCAGGAGCTTTTTTTTTTTTACACACACAAAACAGTCAACATGCCCAGGACATCTCCTCTTCCATTCTTCTGCTCAGCACTTTGTTTTCTAGGTCAGAAGCTCCCCTTTAGGAAAGAGACAGGAGCTGTATTTCCATTACAAATGGAATGTTGTGCATCCCTTTCCCACTTTCCTGGTGTTAACTTACATATTTTAACAAAGTAACGAAACACACAAATGTCAGAGCATACACACTGCTGCAGGAAAGCAAGCCTAGTGAGAATGTCAAAAACGCAAACACTGAAAATGAAGTTCTTTCTGACTCTCACTTTTGGCAAGCAGAGGTGAACACAATAGCAGGGAGTTCCACATCCCCCGTCCCAAAGTGCCAAGTCTGTCGGGTTCTCCCAGACCCTTCCCCCCAATATTTCAGACACTAGGCTGGGGCTCCCTTGCCGTCTCTGCCTGCTAGGTGCCTCTCGACCAGCAACCAGTCAAGGGGGTACCCAAGATCGTGACAAGTTCTCAGACCAACAAAATAAAAGAATGAGTCCAGGAGCTTTTGTGCCAGGAGATATCGCAGACAGCCCTCAGCAAGTGACTCCTCACTGGTGTTTGCCAAAAAAACAGCCAAAACCTGAGGATCTGTTTCTACTTAGGTCCCTCAGAAATCTGTTTTACGTGTACCCAGGTATACATCCACAAAAGGGAAACAGCCTCTCACTGGGTGGTTGCGTGAGGATTATTTATACATAAACAAATGTGGGGGGTTGAAAACACGGCCACACGTCTCTGAGACCCCCTCTAAGGATGGGATTCCCTCTAAATTGGGCCTGGCCTCACTGGCCTGCTTCTAATGAACGCCCTCTGTCAGGGGCTCCCCTAGGAACCCAGCACCAGGGTGTGAGGAAGCCAAGCAGCCCCGAGGAGAAGCCACTTGGAGGTGGGGCTGGGGTGGCAGCGGCGCTGACCACATACAGACGAGTCGGGAAACCCTCAGGTGACCCCACAGCCTTCGAGGTAGCCCAGAGGGTGGAGAGTGGGGCAGGAGAAATTGCTCCCATTGAGCCCTGGCCAAATTATGGCTTCATCAGCAAAATAAATGTTGGTCATGGTTTTGGGCTACCATGCTTTGGGGGTAACATCATGCAGCAAATAGATGATCAGAATTCACACATTTGGGGCTGAATGAGCACCCCCCCCCACCAAAGAAAAAAGATAACTTCACCTCCTAACCCCGCGAACTGTGAACATGATCTTATTTGGAAGCAGGAACTGTGAAGATGTAATTAGTGAAGATGAGACCAAATTGGATCAAGGTGATTGTAAGGAGAGGCAATTTGGACTCAGAGAAGATGGAGTGGGCAGAAAGCGGAGGGATGCCTCTACAAGCCAAGGAACACCAAGGAATGCTGCCACCAGATGCCAGGAGGAAGGCATGGAACAGAGTTTTTCCTAGATGATCAGAGGGAATAAGGGCTCTGCCAACATCTTGATTCAGACTTCCAGCCTCCAGAACTGTGAGGCAGCACCTTTCCATTGTTTTAGGCCAGCCAGTCTGTGGCACTATGGCAGCCCGGGGAAACTAAGGCAATGTATAATACTGTTCACCTGAATCAAATATACATCTTCATATTCAAATCAAAGTCACCTAGACCATTCCGTTATCAAGGCAAACTACAGCAGCTTCCTTCGGCAAACATTTACAAAGAATTCTCTTGTCTGGGATTAGACCCCTGAATTTCTACCTGGGAAGAGGCTGCCTCAACACCTCTAAGGTACATAATAAGTTTTGAGTTTTACGTGTTTTTTTAATAACATGCTAAAAGTAGACAAGTTCAAATATATACTTTTCATTTTAAAGAACCCCATTTACTGTCAACAAATTTCATGGCATAGCTACCTTTTCAAATCTTGAATAAAATCAATAATCTATAGAAGTTTAGATATAATCCATATTTTAATAAAAGAGGTTAGGGGTATCACTTGATTGCTTTCCAAGTGGTAGAATTACAAGTGATTTCAAATTTCTTTTTTGTATTTATAGGGATTTCCCAACATTTTCTACAATGATGGCACTTTAGGAGTTAAGAAAGTAGCAACTTCCTTGAAAATTACTTGTGCCTAATTTATATAACAACTATTTTTTGCTTCAAAACACAGTTCATCTGGAAGCACATATGAACAGTGACCACACAACTGTTCCCAGAGTTATACAAACACTCACGAGCTTGGATTATTGCATTTAAGTAGTTAAATCCTGTTAACCACACCCATTCCTGCAACAGAGAGAGGCAGTAGAGGGAAATGGAAACGGCAGCTCAAACCCCCGGGTTCAGCTGAAGTCTCGTTTCAATTACCCACCACAAATGACTAAGACAGGGAAATCCGATGGGGCACTGTCTCTGGACCCCTCTTGGGCCGGGCTTATCCCCTCATCCATTGGGCTATGGACGCTTGGGCCAGGGTGAAAATGGAGCAAGCACAGCTGCCTAGCCTTCTGCCTCAGCAGGAGCAATGGGTGAGGGGCCTTTCTCCAGAGAATGGGGATTTTAGACAGGGCAGACAACGAAACCTGACCTTGTATAACTTTATCTCCCAACAAACTTCCCAACCAGTCAGACAGATGTATCACCACGTTTGCATCTCTAACACTTCGCTATATGCTGACAGGCCCTCCTACCTCTCTCCCCAAACTTCTCCAAGGTCCCTTTTACTTCCAAGGCTCAACTCTAATCATTTTTAGGAAAAGATTATAACTACTTTCAACAACGCTGATGTCTTCTTTCATGTAACTCCTATTGCTGTTAATAATTAATTACTCTCTAAGCAACTGAAAGAGTCTTACCTTCCTCCAAAACTGAACACAAGCTGCCAAGCCAGACATTCAGTAAGTGCTTGTACATTGATCAGGATTCCCATTCATTCATATGTTCACCAAAAATTGGCTCTTCTATTAAGTGCTAGTCTGAACCCACTAGATATGCTACATGATCAGGTATATAACTTAAGAGTGGAATAAGTCAGAAAAGAAGAATACAATTTTACACACAGAAACTGATCTGCAGGCCATTTTTCTTTTTGAAAGTGGAATACTGCAGCTAGCAGCCTCGGCAGGACGCATGGCGGGTTCCTCACCTGCGCTGTCCCTGCGGGAAGCTGGGCCCCAGGGACCCACGCGCTCGCCGAGTCCCGCCCCCACCGTGGCACCACCAGGCCAGCGAGGGGGCGCTGCGGGCCGCCACGGGGAGCGCCCGGTCCGCGCGGGAAACACGCTGCAGAGCACCAAGCTCAAGTACCAGTTCACCATGGAGCAAATAAACTGTTTACCAACGACTGTATATTTCTGAAGAAAACTCTGAACATTCCGGTTATTTGCTGTTAAATGGACTTAGTTGACTTCAACAAAGGAAACTGCTGATGGGGGTCTTTCTCTTGAAGAACAGCCAGTGGTGGCTGAGCAAGACCCACTTCCTTCCTCCCAGTGCCCAGGAATCCTAGGTTCAGTCTGCACAGTCTGAAGAGGCGTCAGCCAGAGATTTCCTGCAGAGACTAGACCTGCAGATAAAATTATCAACACAGGCAGCCAAGAAACTAAAAGAAGAGAGCAAAGATGAAGAACGCCCGTACGCCACTGCCCCACAGAGGATTAAGAGGCAGAACTCTAATATGGATCTAGAAATGGTTAGATCATAAAAGAACAAAACAAAACAAAAAAAAAACCCTGAAGATTCAAAAGCATGTCTTTGGGATCCCCAGAGCATTTATCTTAAAATCACAATTAAGTAGTTCCACCTACTGTAATTGCACGGAAATGTTTCATTCTCTTTGACTTTCTATAATTTTAAGTCTTTTATGATGGTATGATAGCAAAATTGTATCCTAAAGCTCATTGCAGGTGGTTATAGTTTTTAGACTAGTTTTTGTAAATACTGGTTAATGTAAAGCATCAGAGACTATTTGCATATTCAAAATAAAAACAATGTTTATCTCCTGATGAAATCCTAATTACATGACAAACATGATTGCTGTTTAAGTTAGGCTGAAACTGCTGTGTTTATAATAACTTACATGCTATATATATTTTAATATGTATTACATATTTTGAATTAATGTAAAAAACCAAATTTTGTCTGCTATTTTGTAAAAATAAACTACAAAAGACTGGATGAGAAAATAAGCTATGTTTTCATACAAAAATTGAGTTCTTCAATTTTTTTATAGGACATTTATTATTGATATTTAAATTATATTTGCAGAATGGTGATAGCTCATCTCTCATATTAATGCTCTGTGTTTTTTGGGGGGAGGTGGCAGTTTTTATTATTATAAATGCAGTTTTGAAAAATAAGAGTTTCAATCAATTACATTTGCTAATAACCCTTGCATTTTCATAATATCTGACCCAATGTGTTTCAGACGTAGAAGAAACATGGTATACAAAAATTCCATCAAAAGAACAAATAATGCCAGGATCTGACAACACTGTGTTGATTTCTAGTTTAGATTTCACTGACAGGTCACTTTATGTAACTGTAACTGTTTGCAATTACAGTACTCATTTGAATTGAGTACTGGATTTTCTCATAATTTAATTGTCTGACTTTTGTTACATGCATAGCTTACTGCAGTAAACATAAAGCAATATACTACTTATAATTAAATACAAAAAAAGTGGAATACTGCAAAACACTTGATCTCAACCACCAGTCTGTGGATCAGGTAGCTGAATCATGATTATCTGGGGATCTAGGGAAAAAATTATATGCACAATCTTAAAAAACTATATATATATATATATATTCTCTGAGACCTAATTCCCAGAGATTCTGATTCGGTGTATTTAAAAAATCTATATATTTTAATAAGCTCCCAGGTGATTACAATGTGCAGCCAGGCTAGATTGACTGCTTGGAAACGTTTCCAACAAGTAAACTCAAAACCTCAAGATGAAGATTATACGACAGCCAATCTGATTAACTGAATCGAGAATTCTGCATCACAGAACACTAGCAAGCAACATATCTTCACCAGGATCAAAACTACCCAATTAGAAGGTCATCTCCTCTTCCCCAGCCCAATTCCCCCAGCCCCTGTTTGGAACCTTCTAGAGAAAAGGAGAAAGGCACCAAAGAACTGAATAAGGACCAGTCTTTGCGCCTCTGGCTCCTTCTCAGAACATTATTCTCCATGGCTCAAGAAGTCAAAACCAGGTTTTGCACAAGAGTTCTGCCATCTTTCCTTCAAAGCTGTGCAGCTCAAAAGGGTGGTCACCAGCCATAGTTGGCTATTTAAATTTAAATTCGCTTAAATTAAATAAAATTAGAGCTTCAGTGCATCAGTTCCCATAACCACACTTCAAAACTTCAATGGCCCAATGTAGCTACTGTTACTGGACTGTAGAGAGCCACCAAGGAACATTTCCACTCTGCACAAATTCATGACTCAAAGCATGAATTTTATTCTGAAAAGGAATTTTCACCACGTTCTCCCCTGATGTGTTTGATTTTCAATATATTATCCAGGCTACCCCCTGAGGGCTGCGATGCCCCTGCCAACTAACAGTGGCCACCTAAGGCAATGAACACTGGCTGGAGGGTCGGGGGAACTGCAATTTGATAGCTGAGATGTGCAAACTGCCCCCCACCCACAGTGCCACCCCCACTCACAAGAGACCACAAGATCATTCTTTAAAATTCTACAAAAAAGGGGGGGGGGATGGGGGAGGATGCCATCCTGATTCAAACCATAAGTGTTAACCTTTGAAGACAGAGAAAAGAGAGATAATGCAGAGACAAGCATCAAGCATCTGGCTGACTCAACAGCCGTGCTATCTGGGAAATGCCTGGCCATCTTGAAAAAATCAGATACTTTTTCACCTGAGAATTTAAAATTGGGACCAAAAAAGAGCTAGACAGAACACAGTAGAAGCAAGGAGATATAAAAATGGTGTTAAATTTCTATAATGAAAAAATTACTCTTACACAGTAGATGGAATATTATAATGAACCCCTATGTACCCATCTTTCAGCTTCAATAATGATCATCTCAGGGCCAGTCTGGTTCCTCTATGCCCCCCACCCTCCCACACGGGGTGATTCTGATGTGACTGAGAGCTATGGAGAGGCCACTGATCCCTGCCCTTCACAGGGTGGCGCAGAGGAGCTGCCTCTGCACAGAGGGAGGTGGAGACCAGACACAGAACACAGAAAACAGACCTGGGGACTGTCCTGGATGCCAGTTCCTAATTCCCTCTGGGAATCAGTTCCCACACCTGTAAAGTGAGCACCCACCTGAACGCATATTAATCAGAATGTCAAATGCCAATGATAAAGCAAGAACTCTGAAAGCACTAAGAGAAAACCAATTCACCACATACAGGGATTCTCAGTAAGACTGAGTGCTGATTTCTCATCAGAAACCATGGAAGTGAGAAGGCCACTAGTGGTATGATATCATTTAAGATTTTGAAAGAGAAAACTACCAGCCCAACATTCTCTCTCCAGCAAACCTGTCCTTCAAAAAATGAGGGAGAGTTTGAAGTACTCACAGATAAACAGAAACAGAGAGTTCATCAACAAGAGACCTACCCTACAATAATTACTAAAAGGAGTTCTGTGGGTTGAAAGGAAAAGATAGGAGAGAGTGGCTTGACATTGTATGAAGTAATCAATATTATCAATTAGGGTAACTAAAACTAAGAGCGCAAATATAAAGCCCAATAGGTTGGTATTCTCAATAGACAACCCTACTCTTTAATTCATATAAGAATCAGAATACAAACGAACAAGAAAAAGGCCTATCTCCTGATAACAGATGTCCAAAATACAGAGTGGTATAAAGTGGAACAAAAACAGCATGAAGAGAGTAAACAGAGGGATTTGAGAACAGAGAACATGTATGCTACTGAAGCTAAGTTAGTATCTATCTTTGCAAACTAGTAGATTATAGATGTACTTTATGTAAACCACAGAAAAAGTATTTAAAAAATAAAAAGAAATACAGAAACAGAAATGAGAAAAGAATCAGTCAGATACATCACAAAAGATCAACTACAGAGAAAGGAGGCTGCAATAAAGGAAAAGAGACATAAAATAATTTATATCACATATAGAAACCAAAAGACAAAATGGCCAAAGCACATATTACCTTTACTGTAATAACATTACTTTAAATAATGGCTCAAACTTCACAGTCAAAAGACACAGACCAGCAGAATGGATAAAAAAGCATGATCCAACATTATGTTTACAAGAGACTCACTCACTTTAGACTGACAAATAGGTTTAAAGTGAAAGGATGGAAAAGATATTTCATGTAAATAGTAACCAGAAAAAGAGCTGGGATAGCTATACTAATGTTGCTCAAATAGATTTAAAGTCAAAAGCTGTTATAAAAGACAAAGAACAGCCCCTTCCAACATGAAAAGCGAGCCCTTCCAACATGAAAAACAGCTCCTTCCAACATGAAAAAGTTAGAATGGATATAGCCCAAATACTCCTAAAGAGTGGGATAGAAAGATCAAAGGTGATGGTGGAATTATACAGAGAAGGTACGGTTTAAACAAATGAGTATGATTGCTGAATCATCATACTGATATTTCTTTTAGTCTCCAGTATCTTAGAGGAGCTAGAGGCAAAATCCTAGAATTGTAACCAAAACCAGAAAAAGATACTACAAGAAAAGAAAATTACAGACAAATTCTCTAATGAATATAGATGCAAAATTCCTCAAAAAAAACCTTGCAAACCAAATCCACAGCATATCAAAACTCTGAAATCCATTCTGCAACTAATTGTTATGCTACACTTTTAAATTTATTGCTTTTTTGTATATATGTTATTTTTCATGCAAAAAAAAAAGTCAATTGTGATGATAAAAATATTGATTCCTTCTAGGCTCCTATAGTCTAGAGCAGCTAGAAGGAAAAATCTGAGATGGATGGTTTAGCCCAGGACAAACTCTGGGATCTGTCCTGTAACTACTTGTTGAAGAGTGCTTTGAAAACTATTGCTTTTTTCTTTCTTTGCTTTGTATGTACGTTATATTACACAATAAAAAAACAGTTTAAAAAAAAAGAAAAAAGAAAAGAGACAAGGTAGTTCAGTGGTAGACTGCTCACCTGCCATGCAAGAGACCCAGCTCCACACACCATTACTACTGACCCCCTAGGAATAAAAACGATCATAAGAGGGCGGCTGCCGTGGCTCAGCAGGCAGAGCTCCGACCTGCCATGCTGGAGGTCTGGAGTTCGATCCCTGGTGCCTCCTGCCCATATGCAAATTAAAAAAAAAAAAAAAAAAACGATCATAAGAGAATACTATGAACAACTGTCTGCCAACAAATTAGACAGCCTAGATAAAAGGGCCAAATTCCTAGAAACTCATGAACAACCTACAATCACTCTAGAAGAAATAGAAAATCTCAACAGATCAATTAACAGGTGGAAATTGAATCAGTCATCAAAAACCTCCAAAGAAAAGCCCAGGAGCAGATGGCATCACAGGTGAATTCTACCAATCATTCCAAGAAGAATTAATACCAATCCTGCTCAAACTCTTTCAAAAAACTGAAGAGGACAAAACACTACTTAACTCATTCTATGAGGCCAAAAGCACCCTAATACCAAAACCAGATAAAGATAATACAAGAAAAGAAAATTACAGACCAATTTCTCTAATGAATGTAGATGCAAAACTTTAAAAAAAAAACAAAAAAAAAAAACTTGCAAATCAAATCCACAGCACATCAAAAGATTTTTATGATCAAGTGGGTTTTATCCCAGCTATGCAAGGGTAGTTCAAAACAAGAAAATCAATTAATGGAATACACCATATTCACATGTCAAACGGTTTGAAAAAACACACGATCCTCTCAACTGACACAGGAAAGGCATTTGACAAAATCCAGCATCCTTTCTTGATTAAAAACATTTATTGAAAAGAAAAAAATAAAATTTTACTATTTGTACACAACATGATCCTATATTTAGAAATTCCCCCAAAATTGACAACAAAGCTACTAGAGTTAAACAAATTTGACAATGTGGTAGGGTACAAGATCAACGCACAAAAATATCAGTCATCAGTAGTTTTCTATACACTAATAATGAGCAAGCCAAGGAGGAAATCAAGAACAAAAATCCTATTTACAGTAGTAACTAAAAGAACCAAATAGCCAGGAATAAATATAACCAAGTATGTAAAGGACTTGTACATAGAAAACTACAAAATATTTCTACAAGAAATCAAAGAAGAGCTAAATAAATGGAAAGACATTCCATGTTCATGGATTGGAAGACTAAATATTGTTAGGATGTCAATTCTACTCAAAATGATTTACAGATTCAATGCAATTGCAATCAAAATTCTAACAGCTTACTTTGCAAAAATGGAAAAGCCAATTATCAAATTTATTTGGAAATGTAGGAGGCCAAAAACATCTTAAAAGAACAAATTTGGAGGACTCACAATTCCTGACTTCAAAACTTACTACAAAGCTACAATAGTCAAAACCGCATTGTACAGGAAGAACAAATACAAATGTATTGGCCAATCGAATCAAACTGAGAATTCAGAAACAGACCCTCACACTTATAGTCCACTGATTTTTGACAAGATTGCCAAGTACACGCAATTTGAAAAGAATAGTCTCTTCAACAAATGGTGCTGGGAAAACTGCATATCTATATGTAAAAGAATGAAAGAGGACCACTATTTCAAACCATATACAAAAATTAACTAAAAATGGATCAAAGACCCAACTATAAGAGCTAGGACAAAAAAACTCCTAGAAGAAAATGTAGGGAAACATCTTCAAGATCATGTGATAGGCAATGGTTTCTTAAGACTTTACCCCCAAAGCATAAGCAATGAAAGAAAAAAATAGATAAACTGGATCTCCTAAAAATTAAAAAACTTTTGTTCATCAAAGGTTTTGTTAACAAAGTAAGAAGACAACCTACTCAATGGGAAAAAATATTTGGAACCCACAGATGCAATGAGGGTTTAATATACAGAATATATAAAGAAATCCTACAATTCAACAATGAAAAGACAAACAACCCAATTTTTTAAAATGGTCAAAAGACTTGAATAGACATTTCTCCAAAAAGGAAACAAAAAAACATTAAAAAATACATGAAAAAGATGCTCAACATCACTAGTTATTAAGCAAATCAAATCTATACCATTAGGTATCATTTCACACCCACTAGAATAACTACTAGTTAAAAAAAAACAAGACCAGAAGTACCGGAGAGGATGTGGAGAATTAGGAATATGCACTCATTGCTGGTGGGAATGTACATGGTGGTGCCACTATGGAAGACAGTTTGGTAGTTCCTTACGAAGTTAAATATGGATTTACCTTATTACCTGGCAATCCCACTGCTAGAAGAACTGAAAGCAGGGACTTGAACAGATATTTGCACAAAGATGTTCCCAGTGGCATTCTTCACAATTGCCAAAAGATGGAAGCAATATAAATGTCCATCAGCCAATGAACAGATAAACTGTGGTATATACATACTATGGAATATTATTTAGCTCTAAAAAGGAATGAAGTTAGATAGTTGCAACAACCTAGATGAACCCTGAGGATATTATGCTAAGGGAAACAAGCCAGACACAAAGGGTCAAATATTGTATGATCTTACGGATATGAATTAGAATAAGCAGAGTTAAAATCTAGAATATAAATTAATCAGGCATAGATTAGGGTAGAGAATAGGGAACTGACGCTTAACTTGTACAAAATTCCTATTTAGATTGACTGTAAAGGTTTAGAAATGGATGGTGGTGATGGTAGCACATTATTGTGAGTGTAATTGGCAGCATTAAATTATGTATGTGAATGTGGTTGAAGGGGGAAATTTTGGGTCATATATGTTAACAGAATGAAAGTTAAAAGATAAAACTTGGGACTTATAACACAGTGAACCCTGCTGTGGAAAACGGACAGTAATTAATAATACAAATATTAAGATGTTCTTTTGTGAATTATAACAAATGTGCCCACACTAACAGAAGTGTTATAATAGGGCGGTGTATGGGGAAAAATGACAGCATGTAAACTATGCACTATAGTTAGTACTATTTTAATATTCTGTCATCAATTGTAACAAAGGTACCAGACTAACACAAAGTGTCAACAATAGAGGGGTATATGGGGGAGCTGTATTTTTTACATGACTTTTCTGTAACCTATAACTTCTCTAATTAAAATAATAATAATAATAATGAATTAAAAAAACACCTGAAGCATTAAGAACAAAGGTGTAGCAGTCACCCAGTTTTGGGAGGGTAGATATTCCCGTCTGTTTCTTCCTAGAGGCAGATAGTTTTAGGAAGTGGACAAGTCATATTTCACAAAGTTCCAAGTTTGTGATCTTACATTCACAACAGATTATGCACAAATAAACTGGTGTCTTTCTGCATCATTGCCACAGGACTTGCCTCAGAGTTGCCGCAGATTTTCTTTAACAATGGATTGCAAATGGCACATTCCCTGAGAATTCTGCGCGTGCTACAGGAAACTTCCAGGGACCTGCAGCCCACGTGCAGGTGTCGGGGACACACGCGGTGTAACCAGGTCAAAGCAGACGCCCATGGTGGTGCTGCACTGCCCATCCCAACCACTATTCCTCCTTCCCCCACAAAGCATGCACCCACACTTTCAAACAACAAAAACAGCCAGGAACTTGGAGAAGTACGAAAAGAGAAACTACTCATTCTTAAGATTTTGGATTTCATGGACCAGAAACATTTTTTAAATATTTTGTAGACTGAGGGGTTTAAGAAAACAAGGATACTTTACAAGTCACACCCAAACACCAACATACACACTCACAGTCACACACATTCACACACCATGCTTGACACACACCCATATTAATCTTCTATTCCTAACATTTCGAAAAGAAATTTCAAAAGCAAAAACAACAGGAAGTATTTTACAGCTGGGGAAACCAAGGCAGACAGCTTAAGTAACTTGCACAAAGTTACACAGAAGAATAGTAGTGTGATTTAATTTCAAGCAAAGAAAAATACCAAGTAAAAAGCATTAAATAATAAATAGAAAATTATATTATATTGTAAAATGCATACATGGTTTTAAATTCAAGCTATGAAAGTAACGAATATCATATTCCTAAAAGCAGGGCATCAAAATTAAACAAAGAATGACAGAGAAATTGAGCGAAATAGGCCCATAAATGTTTCATGATACTGACATGCCTATATTAGACTTTACTAATAAAATTTACAAAAATAATAACATAGAGAATCTACATAATACAATTAATAAAGTGAGTTAATACATTAATTAATTTAAAAAAATAGGAAGGCCAGAGGTTCAGAATAAAAGGCAATTCTTTCTCTAAAAAAAAAAAAAAATTAAAAAAGAACTTCCAGGTAATAACACATACAGAATGGAGGTGAGGCAGCAGATGGGCAGGCACACAAACCCTCCTCACTAAACGCAGATGGGAAAAACATGTTCCTGGCTGGTCCCCGCAACAGCACTGAGAGCACAGTACGATGGACCTTTCTAACCTGCCCTGCCCAGCCCTGGGAGCCCATCTCAACCCTGGCCTCCTGGGACAGTCCTGCCTGGCTCTCCTGGATTCCTAAGTCAGGCCCCAGCACTCCCCAATTGCCATCACCCCCTCTTCTTACCCCCGGTGGAGGGCCTGGGGGCAGGCTTAGGCCATGCAAACCAAAGTTGGGATTTCCATAAACTCTATTCCCTAGGAATACACTCTCCTTCCTCCCAAAAAGAGTATTTTAAGTTCTGTTGGTGTACACTCCATGAGACATTCCTAAGTCTTGTTATAGTCAATGAAGATTTTCAGAGCTCAAATGGTATCTCCCCATATGAGAGAAAAGTGAATAAGAATAAAGAAGCACTTTATTTAATAGTACTGCATTAAAACTGGGACAAGCCCCAGAGAAGAAACATATCTGTGAACAAGGGCAGTAGTCGGGAAATAAAAAAACATACCTCTCGCATTTAGACCAGTTACGCAAGAAAAGTCTGAGACATTCGCTAGAAATTCTTTTTCTGGTGGAATGCTAGCCACTAATTCATTCTAAAACTCTGTCCACCTTCAAGATGATGGACCTAAGGACACAGCCTCCTTCCAATAAACCAGCTGGTCCACAGACAGCGGCCTATGCATTAACAATAGCCAGACCCAGTTAGATAATAAATGGCCATGAGTTTGAAGCACTTTATAATAAAACCAATTCCCAACCTTATGCAATTTAATAAACAAGAAAGTATAGCTGGGAATTCCTAAGGAAAAGAGAAAAAGCAATGCTTCCTTTAGTTAGCAGGAAGCTTGTTAATCTACATAGGTTCCAATTTTTTTAAGCTAAAAACCTGTGTCCGCAGAGTCCCCTACTTCCTTTGGTAGTATTTATTTGGATGTCTGCATGCATTCTCCTCTGTGAGATAGCTGAGGGCACAAATGTTAAAACCGGCACATCTTAGTTTAGCCCTTTTGCATTTCTCTCACTTGTCACCACTGCAGAAAGTTCACAGAAAACCCACAGAGAGACTCCAGAGAGATGGGAGGCGACTATTCAAGGCTTGAGCAGGAGGCTAATTGCATTTAATTACCTAAATATACACATGGCCACTTAACCTCCCACTGAGAAGAATCTGATTATAAACTACAAGGAAAACAAAGCAGGTCTTGCCTTTTCATCTTGGTATAACTTGTTGACACTCTCCAGCTGAAAGTTGTGGCTGGACTGGATTTTGTCCAGCTGCTCTCGTTGCTTCTCCAGTTCTCCCTGGAACTCATTCTTTTTCAGCTCCACAGCACCGCGCTCTGCGGCTGCCTTGCGGACCCTGCCTTCCAGCTCCATGATCCGCGTCTACAGGGAAAGCACAGAGGTAAAGGCAAATGCAGAAGCACAGCTGCAGGCGACCCACTGGATTCCCTCAACAAAAGCTACCCGAGGCCCAACGCCAGCACCTCCTCTGGACAACTTCCAAGGGCTCATTTAAAAAAAAAAAAAGCCAATTTTTATGAAAGCTAAAATGGGTTTCCTCCAATACCATGCTATTAAAAGAAACAGTCAAGCAGTCACTGCTCTGAGCTGCAGTGTCTCCACTACAACGTGGGCCACCACCTCACACCCCAAGGCTTCTGTGTGGCTTAAAGGGGATAAAGACACATAATTCATTGCACTTAGATGGCAAAAAGTTAAATGCAGAATTGCCATATGACCTGGCAATTCCACTTACAGGGATAACCTAAAGAAAATAAACAGGGTCTCAAACAGATACCTCTATACCAATATTTATGGCAGCATTATCCCCAATGGCCAAAAGATGGAAACAACCCCAATGTCCATCAACAAATGAATGGATAAACAAAATATGGTGTATACATACAATTAGACTGTAACACCATAAGAACGAAATCAGCAGACATGCTGTAACATGGAAGAACCTTGAAAACATGCTGTGTGAAATAAGCAAGGCACATAAACAGTTATTGTATGATATCACATATAAGATATAACTAGAAATAGCAAATTTGCAGAGACAGAGAGTAGATTAGAGATTACCAGGTATACTGGTTTGTTGTGCACCTCAGAAATGCCATATTCTTTAATCCTGATTCAATATTGCTGGGTGGGATCTTTTTGATTAAGTTGTTTCCATGGAGATGTGACCCATCCAATTGTGGAAGGGACCTTCTGCTTAGGTGGTTTCCCATGGAGATGTGTCTCCAATCCATTCAAGGTGGGGTTGTTTATTGGAGCCCTTTAAGAGGGAACCACTTTGGAAAAAGCTTCAGAGCTGACAAGCCAACAGGAGATTCAGATGTTCGGGGATGCAGAAAGGAAAACACCCCCGGAAAAGCTGTTTGAAACGAGAAGCCAAAGGACCAGCAGATGCCAGCCACGTGCCTTCCCAGCTGAAAGAGGCATTTACAAAGCCAACAGCCTTTCTTGAGTCAAGGTAATTTTATCTGGATGCTTCAGTCTGGACATTTTTACAGCCTTAGGACTGTAAACTCGCAATTTAATAAATTCCTTTTATAAAAACCATTCCATTTCTGGTATATTGCATCCCGGAAGCTTTAGCAAACCAATACACTAGGGAATGGGGGGGATGGAGAAAGGCAGGAAGAGGGAGTATTTGTTTGGAAAAAAATTTTCAATTAAATAAATTCCTCACACATTATCTAGCATGGCGTGGTACTCAAAGATTTAGTTCCTTCTCCTGCTAGTGAAGCACCTAACAACTCTTTATCAGACAAGATTTCTGAAAATGGATCCTATTCTCCAAGTCTGGGCACCAAGACCACATTTACCCAGATATCAAGGGCTCAGGGAGATGCTGAGATGCTGGACTATAACCCTGAGCAGGTGTGACCGTTAAGTTAAAGTGTCAAGCTGGCCAGATTATGCTTTCTAGCTGTTGATCAAGCAAGCACTGGCCTGATTATTATCCTGAGAGTAATTCATGGATTTTAAATCACGGATTTAAATAATTAGTCAACTGCATCAATGGGCGATTACATCTACAATTAATAACGGAGACTGCCTTCAGTGTTGAGAGAAGTCTCATCTGATCAGCTGATGGTCTTAAAGGGAGAAGTGATGGTTTCAGCAGTCAGAAAATTTCTATTTCTACTTCAGCCCCAGCTTCTCCCGGGGAATTCACTGAAATATTCATCAGAGTTCCCAGCCTAAAGCTTGCCCTACGGAATTCAGACTTGCCACTCCCCATGGTCATGAGAGCCAATTCCTAAAATAAATATCTTAATATTTACAGATATATACATACACATCTCCTGTGTGTTCTGTTCCCCAATGAACCCTGAATAATACAGTGAGTGAGCGTAAGATCGGAACAAAAGAGCAACAGAGCTCGGGTGAGACGAACATCCATGAGTAAGAGTCAACGCTCTGCCCTCAAAAAGATGTGAGCTGGCTTCGTGGGGCGTGACCCCAGGGGTATAAATCTCCCGGGCAATATGAGTCTCAGTTTGCCGTCTGTGAAATGGAGAAAATAAAGTCCCAACCTCATGGGTTTGCATACAAGAATCATGCGTGTAAAGCCGTCAGTACTATACTGGACCCATGATGGACAATGACAATTGGGAAAGCTGATATTACTATTATCATCATCATTTAACGATGATGCCAAAGATGGGCACCTTTAAAAACACTTTCCTTACATCCATCATCTAAATACCTTTCCCACACCACTCTCTGAAGTCCACTGGGGACTGAGGACCACGAGGTGGGTTGTGGTCAGTACATTTAAGCTGCTGTCTTCCTAGCCCAGCCTCCAAGGTTCACGTGAACACTGCTAAGCAGCCATCCTAAGACATCACAAAGGGGTCCTCTCCCACCGGCGATGAGGGAGGGCTGAAGGAAACAGCAGGACTGAGGGTGTGGACAGTCCAGCCCAGGGCTGAGTGGGGGAACACAGAGAGTCCCTATTGCATTACAGCCTGTGCACCATGCTGTGTGCACATCACCTTAGGGGAAAGGAAGTTACAAGCCCACAAGACCTCTCCACCCAGTGACTTTCACATGCCATGATATCCATACAAAGAAACAAAACCACCTGCAGGTCCACACTCCGGGAGCTCGCAATCCAGTAGTTGAAACCCAAGACGATGATGCAAGCCACCAGGGCAGCCAGCACGAGCGGGGGCGCCTTCATGCTCCGACGCCCGTTTCCCAGTCCCATCATCTCAGAGGCCAGCGGAGAACCTGCCGAACAAAAGTAAAGAAGCCTCAAGATGTCTATTACCGTGCCCGAAGCAAGCCAGGCCCACGTTCCCACCCGCCGGGGAGAGGTCTCTGTCTCCACCGGCCAACGGGGGCTGCTACTGAGGCATGAACCACAGAGCTGCCACTGTGTGCCCCGGGCAGCGTAGCAGCCCCAGGGCCAGCCTGTAGGCGAGGGAGCACCGCCCTCAGACCCCATCACAGACCAGTTCGAGACCTTGGGCGAGCAATTTGTCTTATGCTCAGTTTCCTCATCTGTAAAATGGGAATAATTACAGTACCCACCTCCCTGATACAGCATGAGAATTAAATTAATCTATGCAAACGGCTAAGTATTAAGTGCCTCCACATCGCATCACAAAGGGTGCATTTCTCACTTTTTCCCAAAGACGCCTGTTGGATCTGATTCCAAACAAGGGAGGGTTTTCTGCCCTTTGACAAAATGACCAGTGAGTGACACCCGATTCAAATGTTTTTGGGGGTGGAGGACAGAGCGCATTCGGAGGCGAATGTGACCGCCCACTGCATACATCATGAACTACAGCGTCACGCAGGCAAGGCACTGACCGTGACAAGCAGCTGTCTTTTTTTCATTCATGACACATAATCAGAATGTGAAAGTATGTACCATGGCTGAAGTCAGAGCGAAGGGCTTCATTTTGGGATTCAAGGCAGAAATGAGGCATTCATGTCGTGCCAAGCGAGAGGGCAGCTTGCTCTAACGGCTCATTGCTCTCTCTCTGCAGAGCAGCCGAACAGCATGAGCCTCCCATGGGCGTGGAGAATGGATTTCTATGAAAGACAGCACCTCAGTGGGAGAGCTACAGGACTTTTTTAAGAAACAAAAATACCATTTAGAAGAACTACAACCCTAAATGATATTCAAGTGCTTCAACTCAAAACCAGCTCTGGGCGGACAGAAGCAGGGGTGGCCTCTTGGAAACACCTTTTGATAAGGTGAGTTTTCCAAACGGTTTTTCCTGAACAGATAAAACAGAACCCTTATCAGAGAGAGTGTAGCCAGCAACCAGGCTAGCACTGCAATAAAACAATAAAACGTTCAGCACTACAATAAAACGTTCTCAGAACAAATATCCTTTCATTCCAAGTGTGCCTAGGGATGGCTGGGGGCGGGCGAGCCAAGTGATTTCCCTGGGACAGGCCTTCCCTGGGGGACATTCAGGAGAAAGTTCTGGAGAGTGTTCTGCACAAGAGCTGACAGCTGGTTTTTACTGGCTGGAATTTCTACCCTTTTGTGTCACTGGAATTCATCCTCTTTCTTAATAGCTAGGGTACTATGGTAGGTGGAATAATGTACTCGGGGGAAAAAATCATGTTCTTATTCTTCATCTCATTCCTGGGGGTGGGAACCCATTGTAAATAGGACCTTTTGAAGATGCTATTTTTAGTTAAGACGTGGCCAACTGAAGCAGGGTGGATCTCCATCTTATTATAACTGGCAGCCTGATTTAAAAAAAAGAGGGGAAGGGAAACTCTGAAATCTATTCTACAACTAATTGTTGTACTGTGCTTTGAAATTTTTTGTATATATGTTATTTTTCACAAAAAGAAAAAAAAGTGGGCGGCTGCCGTGGCTCAGCAGGCAGAGCTCCGACCTGCCGTGCTGGAGGTCTGGAGTTCGATCCCTGGTGCCTCCTGCCCATATGCAAATTTAAAAAAGAAAAAAAAGTGAATTGTGATGATAAAAAAATATTGATTCCTTCTAGCCTCCAGTGTTCTGGAACAGCTAGAAGGAAAAATCTGAGTGGATGGTATGGTAGCCCATGACAAACGCTGGGATCTGTCCAGTAACTACATGCTGAAGAGTGCTTTGAAAAATATTGCGTTTTTCTTTGCTTTGTACGTATGTTATATTATACAATAAAAAAATTTTAAAAAGAGGGCAAGGGGAAGAAAGGGGAAGCTGGAAGTCAACGAAACCCAGAAAAGAAAGGAGAGGACAGTGCAGTGATGGGAAAGGAACCCAAGAACTGCCGGGCAGAATGTCGGGACGCTGGAGATAAGCAAGCCTTCTGGCCTCTGACACCATGAGCCAATAAATTCCTCTTGTTATACAAAATCATCATGTGATCCGTACCATAGCAAACTGGAAAATAAGACAGGCTCTAAATGCAGAGTCTGTATGGGGACAAATAAGGAACGTAGTGGAATCCCTTAAAATAGAGCCCTGTAAGAATTTCTATGTGGAGAAGTGAGGGCTGAGTCCAGCCTCCGTGGTTGCCTCTTAGGGATGAAAGAGGAAAAACAAATTTTTTAACTCAATTATCAGTTAATGTCATCAAGCACCATACAGGAGAGAAATGCTCAAAACTAAACTTTTGGAAGATTCTACAGATCTGTTGAAAATGTGTTTCCACTGCCCTGTCCTATCAATTTTGATCACAGTCTTTTTTTTTTTTTTTTTACTATTTTTAACTCATAAAAACTATATACAAAAGTATTGTATGGGGTGGTGCAACAGTGGCTCAGTGGCAGAGTTCTCACCTGCCATGCCAGAGTCCGGGGTTCGGTTCCCGGAGCCTGCCTATGCAAAAAAAAAAAAAGTACTGTATGCAATGAGAGAGGCAACCACACACAATACAGAAAAGTATAAAATTAAGTATAAAACATATAAGATTAAAGTATAAAATTAAGTCTTCCTCTTCTATTTTCTAATGTTTGTATCCTTCTACTCTGGTAGCTCTCTCAGCCATCCATGGGCAACATAATCACATAGGACAGCTTTTAAAAATATCAATACGTGGGGGACACCCCTATGTTTCTAATTCAGTTGGTTTAAGGTAGGACCCAGGGTATCAGTCTTTTTTCATTTCCCCAGGTAGATTATAATGTGCAGCCACTATTCTAGATTATTCTTAATGTTACTCTAGATGCCTCCAGATGCATATACAAGCACCTATACATATTTTTTTTTATCCAAACATGAGCACAGCATCACACTGTCCCACAAAGGTCATGAATCACTTAATGCCACATCTTGCCACCTTGTCCTGATGGCACATTACAATTCACTCCATTCATGCAAAGGGGCTGAAGAGTGCTCCATTATGTACCAAAATTTACTTAGCCCATCTCCTACTGAGGGCCATCTGGGATTTTCTCACTTAATTCCAACAACACTGCCATTTTTCTGTGCTTGCAAACTCTTATCCAGGTGCACAATGCTTTATCCACAACTCTAAAATCCAAAATGCTCTAAAATCTGAGAAACAAATCTGTCACTCAACAATAAAGCCTGGCCTCGGGTCAATGTCTGCTCTGAACTCACCTGAAGACACTTACAATCTTTATCTTTCTTCATGTGAAGAGTCACAGATTTCACTGCAGAAAGATTCCCACTTGGTTATGAGGTGCCACCCTTGGGTGTCACCTCATATACAACAATGCATTCTTAGGGAAAGAGGGTGTCCCAGCAGGGTGGTTACTATATGTAAAGTGTTGCTCAAGCTCAGACTGGGATAAGTTTGCAGATGTGGAATTGCTGAGCCAAAATTTAAAACTGATAGAGCGTATCGTTTCCAAAATATTCAGCAGCTACAAATGGAAGCACAGTCCCCTTACAGGGAGAACCCTGCAGACGCCACTTGAGCCAAGTGATAAAGGTTAACATCACGGGCAAAAGGAGCTATGGACACAAATGCCGGGACATGAGGCACTGGAACGATACACCTCTGCAGTCTCCTTCCCAAGCAGACACAGCCTCAACCTAATAATGAGAAAAATCCAGTGGAAACCAAATTGAGGGACATTCTACAAAATGCCTGACCAGACTTCTTCCAAAAGTATCAAGATCGTGAAAAACAAGGACAGAGTGAAGAACTATCACAGACAAGGCAATTACAGAGACATGACAACTAAATGCAATGTAAGACCTAGAACAGAAAAAGGGTCATTAGTGGAAACACTGGCGAAATCCAAATAAGTCCTGTACTTGGTTAATAAGGCAGTGACAAAGTTAATTTCTCAGCTTTGAGAACATCTGTGGTTATGTAAACTTGAATTGTCTTAAAACCTTTTATAGATCTTACCATACTGGTTTCCAAAGCAGTTGCAGTAATTTACCCTCCTCCCAGCAGTACAAAATGCTCTCCCCATAAGATAATAAAGCAAGCTTTTTTTATTTTTGGAAATCTCATTGATGACTTTTAAAATACATTAATTTAATTATGAATGAGTACAAATGAGCATCTGTCACTTATTGATTACTTATATACTCACTTTTCATATTCTGTATCTATTTTTAAACTGGAACAGTCATCTTATTGATTGGTAAGCGCTCTCTGTATATTCAAAAAACTTACCTTCGCTCTTCCGTGTAGATAAATTCCTTTCTCAATACTTCACTCATCTTTTGACTTTCCAAATGAAATTTTTGCCCAGAGGTTGTGTTTTGATTTTCAAACAACCTAATTTGTCAATCTTTTCTTTTATTGCTTCCAGATTTTGTTTATACTTGGGAAAGCATTCCCTACTCTACGTTTAAAAACACATTTACCTAAGATTTCTTCCAACACATACATGATGTAATATTAACATTTAAACTGTTTATCCATTTGAAATTCCTTTTTTGATGCAAGGAGTAAGGAAACACAAAGAATACAGCTGTTTTTTTAATGGCTGGCAAATTCTTCCAGAATCCTTTATCGAATGATCTATTTTTCTGCAACTGCTCTGAAATGCTATCTTTATCATATACTAAATTCCCTGAGAATGTACTGTTTAGATGGGATCCTTGCAAGACCTTATGCTATTCCAGCAGATGTGAGTCAGTGGGTGGGTGTACCATAAGTTTGAAAACAGAAAAACTCGATTCTCACGTCAAAAGAAGTGTAAAGATCATCTCCTCCCCTTAGTAAGTCAATAAAAAGTTTACTGAGCAACTACGAGCCTGACACCATACTAGCACCAGGCAGCTCAGGATAGTAGGAAGAGAACAAACTTCAGGACCCAATGGCCACTATCTGGTCCTGGTTCCAACTCAAGAGCCAGAGAGCCACTTATGCTTCAAAAAAGCACATGATCAAGAGAGTTAGAGCATGAGAAGTGCTTAGAGCCACATCTGGCACATACAGACTGTTCAATAAATGTTACCAATTATTATAATCGGGGATGGAAAGCTGAACAGCAGATCATTTTTAGATTTACTCTTTTCCCTGTTTTATGCAGAAAAGATGATGAATGGCATTTCCTCCTCTGTTGGCCCTCTGCTGTCCACTGAAGCAGCAGTGACCATCATCCAGCAGCTGCCTGGCTGAGGGTGCTACAGCAGTAGAGACCCCAGACCAAGACCAAGCTATGAAAAAGAGAATGCCACGGCAGCCCCTCACTGTGACCTGGCACGTGGCTGACCAGGAAGGCGTGTGGCTGCCCAGAAAGCCACGTCAGGAGAGCCCAGAACTGCTCAGGTAAGAAGGTACCACCTTGGGGAGCAAGCTAGTTTGAAGCTGTTAGGTAGCCCAGAAAAGTGATGTTTTAATACTGATCCCATACTAGAGGGTAGAAATTTTTATTACATTATCTCCACAAAAATGTGATATGCCCAATTGTGGGCATGGCCTTTTGATTAGATGGAGATGTGACTCCACCCATTCAGGGTGGGTCTTGATTAGTTTACTAGAGTCCTTTAAAAGGAGAAACATCTTGAAGAAACCTGAGAAACAACACAGATGCTAGCTGATGCAGACACTTGAAGAAGGCTGCTTCAGAACTGACTGAGCCAACAGAGTCGATGTAGACTTCTGGAGATAGAGACAGAAAGAGAACCTGAAGAGAAGAGATTTCTGGCCCCAGCAGCTGCTAAACAGAGATGAAACCCAGAGTTTTGTCCCAAAGCAGCTAAGTGAAGGCCCACAGATGCTTAGAGAGGAAACCACTGGCATCAGAAGCTGGAAGCAATGGAACCAGGAACAAGAATCAGCAGATGCAGGCCACTTGCCTTCCCAGACCACTCTTCCTTGAGTCAAGGTATCTTTTTCTGGATGCCTTAGGACAAATTTATGGCCTTAGAAATATAAACTCGTAACTCATAAAATTCCCTTTTTAAAAGCCATTCCATTTCTGGTATATTGCATTCTGGCAGCTTAACAGACTAATACACCATGTGACAGAGAAACTCATATGAAAGCTAGCTGTCTCTCCTCCCAGGAACGGTTAATCTGTAGCTAAACAAATTTTCTTATTAAAGGCTGAACCATCCCTGGTTCGGCAGCTTTAGCAAACTAAAGCTGAGCCTTTGGGCCTGGCTCCCAGGGACTGGTTACCCACTGCTGCAGAGTAAATACAGTTGAGAAGTGACACTGATGAAGACAGCCAGCCCTAGCAGTTGCCAAATATCTGTAAAACTCCTTTTCCCTACCTCAGAATTAGTTTGAATTGGCGTTGGGATGGAAGTGGTCAGGAGATACATGGTGTGCTGGTTTAAATCTGTGGTGTACCCCAGAGAAGCCATGTCCTTTAATCCTCATTCAATATTGTTGGGTGGGAGCTTCTTGATTATCCATGGAGATGTGACCCACCCAACTGGGGGTGGCAATTTTTGATGAGATGGTTTCCATGAAGATGCTTACAGGAACCCTTTAAGGGGGAACCATTTTGTAAAAGCTTAAGAGCCACAAGAGCCCACACAGTCAGAAACCTTCGGAGATGAAGAAGGAAAATGTCCTGGGGGGAGCGTCATGAAAAAAGAAGCCTGGAGAGAAAGCTAGCAGACATCAGCATGCTTGCCACATGCCTTTCCACGTGAGAGAGAAACTCTGAACTGTTCAGCCTTCTTGAACTAAGGTATCTTTCCCTGGATGCCTTAGATTGGCCATTTCTACAGACTTGTTTTAAATTGGACATTCTCATGGCTTTAGAACATGTAAAGATGCAACTTAATAAATTTATCTTTTTAAAAGCCCTTCCATTCTTGATATGTAGCATTCCAGCAGCTAGCAAACTAGAACAGACTTTGGTACTGGACAAATGGGGTGCTGCTGTGGTGTGCAAATACCAAACATGTTGGAATGGCT
Organism: Myrmecophaga tridactyla; assembly: GCA_004026745.1. Classification (NCBI taxonomy): domain Eukaryota; kingdom Metazoa; phylum Chordata; class Mammalia; order Pilosa; family Myrmecophagidae; genus Myrmecophaga; species Myrmecophaga tridactyla. The sequence continues at coordinate 43,136 of PVIY010017408.1, forward strand.
TTTTAAATAGATAAGTGGAAGATTCTGGAAGAGTTATGAGAGGCTTCATAGAGAAGGCCTAGAATGCTTTGAAGAGACTGTTGGTAGAAATGTGGTCCCTAAAGACAACTATGACAAAGCTCTAGACAGAAATGAGGCATGTGTTATTGTAACCCGGAAGGAAGGTGATCCTTGTTTTAAAATGGCAGATAACCTGGCAATACTGACTAGTGGCTTTGGTTGAAAGAGAGATTTTAAAAAACATTAACTTAGATACTTAGCAGAAGAGATTCCTAAATTAAATGCAGAAAATACAGCCTGGTTTCTCCTTGCAGCTTACAGTGAAATCGACAGGAAAGAGATAAACTAAGAACTGAACTCTTTGGCACAAAGAAACCAAAAATTGATGTTCTGGAAAATTCTGGGCTTTCAGGAAGGGAGACCCCAGAGAATAGTGCCCCACATGAGCATTTAACCAGATGTGGAACCAGTCAGCCATTTCAGAGAAAGCCAGGATTGCAGATGGAGCTGTCGGGGAGGATTTTTGGAAACTCCTTCTATTTGATGGGCATGATCCTTGCTTACTACATAGAAAGCCAACAAGTGTACTGTGGGACCTGTATAAATGGAATAACTGCCAGTCTGGAAAAGTCTCAGAAAAGGGGCAAAGTGAAGGTAAAATGTCTTCAGATGCAGAACCATGGAGATTAAAGTCTGAAATCAAGAAACCTTGGGCCAGGAGAACGGATCTACCAAGTACTTGGAGAGGGTGAGTTTGTCCCAAAGGCAGAGGATGGGCCTTCCACCTCATTGCAGTGGAAGAGGCATGCTGCCTCAGGCCCTTGGAGAGGGCGCAGCACCTTCCTTGGAAATTGGGGACAGCCTGGCTGCCACCACATGGATGGATTGAGTGTGTACCACAGAGATGGCAGAGAACCCGGATGCAGCCCCAATGCTTGGAGAGGGTGGAGCCGAGAAAAACGTGGTCTCCCCAATGTCCCCCAAGGTTGCACTCAGAGAGAGGTGGGCAGCTGCATAGGCCCTTGGAAAGGGTGGAACTGCCGCTTTCTAAAGCCCCGAGGATAAATGATTCTCAGACTTTGAAATCTAATGGAGCTTGCCCTGCAGGTTTTCGAAATGGCCCCGGTCTGGTGACTCGTGTTCCTTCCAATTCCTCCCTACGGAAATGGGTATATGTATCTTATGACTCCCTTACTCCTTTGTATGTCGACAGCAAATAACTTGTTCTGAGTTTTACAGGTCCAAAGCCAGAGGAGAACTGTGCCTGAGGACAGACCATGCCTATAGCTGACTGATGAGATTTTGTACGGTTTTTGACTTTGTATTGCATTTGCATTGTTACTGAAATGGTTTAAGGCTTTCTGATACTCTTATGGACTGAATGTATTTTGCATTTGGAAAGAACATGTCTTTTTGGGTCCAAAGGTTGGAATGTGCTCATTTGAATTTGTGGTGTACCCCAGAAAAGCCATGTCCTTTAATCCTCATTCAATATTGCTGGGTGGGAGCTTTTTGATTATAAAATGGAGATGTGTCCCACCCAGTTGAAGGTGGTAACTTCTGATTAGATGGTTTCCATGGAGATGTGTCTCCACCCATTCAAGGCGGGACTGCTAGTGGAGCCCTTTAAGACGGAACCACTTTGGAAAAAGCTTAAGGGCCAGGAGAGCCCACACAGCCAGAGACCTTTGGAGATGAAGAAGGAAAACCCCCCAGGGAAGCTTTATGAAACAAGAAGCCTGGAGAGAGAGCTAGCAGACATTGTCATGTGTCTTTCCAGTTAAAGAGAAAGCCTGAATGTCATCAGCCTTCTTGAACAACAGTATCTTTCCCTGGATGCCTAGGATTGGACATTTCTATAGCCTTGCTTTAATTTGGACATTTTCACAGCCTTAGAATACGTAAATTTGCAACTTAGTAAATTTCCCCTTTTAAAAGCTATTCCATTTCTGGTATATCGCATTTCAGCAGCTAGCAAACTAGAACACATGACATAAAACAGATACGGTAATTTAAGATGCATTTGTTTTTACACTTGAGATTGTGTTTTGTCTCTTTTTTTGATCATGGTCCTCTGGCATACCAGAAATGACGAACTTCAATCAGCTTACACTGAACTCTGTGACACCCAAAGCTTTCCCAGTTTGATGTAGTGAGTTTCTACACTAAAACTCTCTTGATAATTATGAAAAAGTAGTGCCAGAAAAACACTGTAAGTTCTCACCTACTAGCTTAGATAATTAAAAAATATCCAGCCTATTGATAAATAAAATATTATTTTATAAAAGAAAATTCAATAAATTTTATATAACAGGACAGCTGGGTTGCCATTTTTTAAAAGTTGAAATTATTGTTTGGTTAAAAGACCTAAAATTTTATAAGAGAACAGAGACCTCTAAGTGCTTAAAAAAAAAAAGGAAAGGAAATGGATACGAAAACGGGCTGTCAAACACATGCACTTCTTGAATCTCTTGGTTAAATACTTCAATTATTTTCTGATTTTTTATATAGGGGTTTAATCCTATAGGTAAATTTATATAAGCAATCAAATCAGATTAGAATGTTTGATCAGCGTCACCACCGCAATACAGCTTCTCCAAACAGGCTCAAGCCATACCTTTACGCCTTCTCAGAGGAAACTGTCCCATCTGAAAACTGGAGCCACCCATAAGGAAGTTCAGAAGTTCCTGCAATGAGCAAACAGACCTGGAAACACCCTAGCCCAGTTTCAGAGTCTGTTAAGGATTGAGACACCAATATTTTTCGACATCAGATGCTGGAAGCAATGCAACCAGAAACATACTCTCCTGACCCAAGAATGTTTCTAAATCAGGGATCAGCAACTACAGCCTAGGAGCATTATTCTGCTTGACTTATATACATAAAGTTTTACTCTAGGACTGCTTTTGGGTTACAAGGCAAAGCTGCATAGTGCGACAGAGACTTTTTCAGAAGGTATTTTGGTTTGTTAAAGCTGCCGGAATGCAATATACTAGAAATGGGTTGGCTTTTAAAATTGAATTACAAGTTCACGGTTCTAAGGCCATAAAAATATCCAAACTAAGGCATCCAAAGAAATATACCCTGACTCAGGAAAGGCTAATCTGGGAAAGCACATGGCTGGTGTCTGCTGGTCCTCTGGCTTCTGGTTTCAAACAGTTTCCCGGGGGCATTTTCTTTCTGCATCTTCAAACTTCTCTCTCTGTGTTGGCTCTCAAGCCAAAATGGTTCATTCTTGAAGGACTCCAGTAAGCAACCCCACCTTGAATGGGTAGAGACACATCCCCATGGAAACAACTTGATCAAAAAGATTCCACCCAGGGGAATGCGAGGGTAGTTCAGTGATAGAATTCTCACCTGCCATGTGGGAGACCCGGGTTTGATTCCCAGTCCATGCACTTCCCAAACAAACAAGGAAGCAAACTAACAAAAAAACAAACCAAACAAAAATTCAACAAATGATGCTGCAATAAGGGGATACTCACATGGAAAAAGAATGAAATGTGACCCCCGCCATACTGCATAAAAATGGAAAAAAAAGTAAAAAAGATTCCACACAGGAACATTGAATTAGGATTAAAAAACATGGCTTTTCTGGGGTACAAAACAGTTTCAAACTGGCACAGACAGTTATTATAAGGACTTAATGAGTTAAAATATTTACTATCTTGCCCTTTACAAAAAGTTTGTCAACTCCTGCTCTAAGTCATTAGGGTTAAACAATCAAGCCTAACTATGTTCTACTTAAATTGCCTTAAGAACCTACTAGGAATTAAACAGAATCCCTTCCTTGCACCTCCTGAGCCCCCAATCATAAACACCATGTTTTCCCCACTTCTGGAAGCTGATCATTTGTAAAGATAAAACCTGAAAAAATTATTGTACATAATTAGCATTTGTGGTGAAACCAGACACAAAAATGTGGATGAGTGAAAATGAAGGACAGAACCAAATTCCATCTTGTTTTATCCAGAACTTATAATCCTTCTGAAGAAAGGCCACCTACCTGTCACCTGGACACCAAGACTCCAACTTGGTAGGAGTCCAAATTTTCACTTCTAGGGTTCAGAAATCAGCAAACTACTGCCCAAGGACAAATCCTGACCCCATCCTGTTTGTGTACATGACCTGTGAGCTAAACGGTTTTTACATTTTTTAATGGGTGGAAAAAATTAAAATAATATTCCATGACGTGAAAATTACATGAAATTAAATTTCAGTGTCACAGATAAAGTTTTACTTGACCACAACCATGCCCATTAGCCTATGTATTGTGTATATCTGTTTTCAGGCTAACGTAACAGAGCTGAGTAGTTCTGACAGGGCTGGAAAGCCTAATATTTACTATCTGGCTGCTTACAGAAAAGTTTTGCTGACCCCCCACCCCACTCCAGTTCAAAGGTTTTCAAAATGTAGCTCCTGGACCAGCATCAGCACAACACCTGGGAATTTTCAGAAACGTAAATTAAGCCCTACCAAATCAAAAATCCTGGAGGTGGGCCCAGCCAGCTCATTTAAGTTCACCATCCAGATGAATTTGATGTACATCAAATTTTGAGAACCACTGCTCTAATTACCCTGAACAAGCCAGTCCACTGAATCTTGTTCTGGCTGCATTCATAATTTTAAGAAGCAGAAAGGGACATCAGAGAGGTGTATTGTTTATCTTTAGAGAAATATTCCTATTTCCCTACAATTTAAAGGGTTCACGTGGGGGAGGGGGGTTCTCTTGGTTTTATTCTACTATTGCCTCCATTCCATCTGCATCAGCACCATGAAATATTTTTCTTCCACCTATCTACTATTATCTGCCTTAGAGAAATAAGGTTTTATGAGAAATAAAGAATAATCTAGAATGGACTTAGCTTAAAGTGTTTCCTTAGTCTAGGGTTTGAATCTTTCCCTTTGAGCATCTCCATCAGACTCACTGTAAGGGCATGGACAAAGGTATATGTTCTTTAACCTAAACTGAATAATGACTGAGCAAAGAACAGCATAGCTTATACAGGACCTCCCTAACTGATACAGAAAAAATGGAGAAAGGTAAGGTATAATCCATCTGCTGCCCAGATATAAATGGCAGAAAGCGAGACTGGTGGGCTGGAGTCTCCTGACCTCTGCTAGCACTGAAAACAGAGGAGAAACACAGCCTGAACAGTCCTAAGCCAATCAATCATTAGTGTATTAAAATAGTGTCCCCAGGAATTCTTAAAGACTGGCAGGTAATAGCCAATGAGCTACCTGGAGGTTCTAACCTAACCCAACTCAGACCCCAAATTTCTGCAGGCGAGCCCACATCAGATGGAGAAGAAGAACCACCCTACAGAGCCCAAACAACCCACAGAATTGTGGCATAACAAAATGGTGATTTTAAGCTTTGAGATGGTTTAATGTAGCAGTAGATAATCAAAACATAAATTGTTGCATGAAAAAGGTTACAAAGAGTTAATTACCGTTTGTGTTGAAAAAAGTTAGAATCTATTTAACATGTGAACACATTTTTCAAACGCATTTTCTATAGAAATAGACTTCCCTACTCCATACTTCTTTCCTCTCGCTGGTCTTTTATTTTTTCACAGAACTGATGACAAAAACTTGAGAACCTCTCCACAGACAATCAAGACATCCTGAAAAGTTAACCTCTTTTCTTTAAACATCCCCTCTAAGAATTCAATTTATTATTTTTTGACGAACACATTTAAGAATTGAGTGCCTGGCCTAAAAGTAAGTTTTAATAAGTTACTGGTTTCTACTTACAAATAAAATAGAATTATTCTGCTCAATAACATGAGCTTGCTTAATATTTTTATAACACAAGTAGGAGGACCTGGGATGCCTTTAGAGACCCAGAAGGCCAGAAGGACAGCCAAGAGATTCTTTTACTCTCCAGGTTCCAAGCTCCAAAATAATTCAGAAACACTGCCTAAACGTGTGCCAATTAGATGGCCTTGGGCCAAACACAGTCCTTCCAGAGCTGTTAATTACATCCGCCCCTAAAATGTTACTCAACGTTTGCATAATATAGAACGGTAGGGCCTGGAGACCCCAAACCAAACAAAGGAATTCTCAGCACCGTAAAGCCAAGGAAGTCTGGTTTTGCAAATTTGGAGATAGGACATCTGAAAATGACTAGTATCATTACGGCATTCCAAAGATAATGATGAGCCCTAAACTCCACTAATATTCCTCAAAATAAGTATGTTTACAATGTTCTTTCCTCAAAGAAAATCATTAAAATCATTAAGTAGTATGTGAAATAAATATCTATAAACTAAAAGTATATAGACCAGGAGACGTTTTTTGTTAAAAACAGAACAGCAAAAGTTTTGCGGCTCTTACACACTGTAAAGGGGGTAAAATACAGGTGTAAGAGAGATCCTG
>PVIY010017409.1:0-38893 GCA_004026745.1 Myrmecophaga tridactyla
GAGTCTCATTGTGATAGCTATATCATTGTTCAGTCATCATCAAGAAACATGGCTACTGGAACACAGCTCTACATTATCAGGCAGTTCCCTCCAGCCTCTCTGCTACCTCTTGAGCAACAAGGTGATATCTACTTAATGCGTAAGAATAACCTCCAGGATAACCTCTCGACTCTGTTTGGAATCTCTCCGCCATTGACAATTTATTGCTTTTTTGTATATATATTATTTTTCACCAAAAAGAAAAAATTGTGATAAAAAAATATTTATGCCTTCTAGCTGCCTATGTTCTAATAGCTAGAAAGAAAAATCTGAGATGATATATGGTAGCTGTTCCAGTTTGCTAGCTGTCAGAATGTGATATATCAGAAATGGAATGGCTTTTAACAAGGGGAATTTATTAAGTTGCTAGTTTACAGTTCTAAGGCTGAGAAAATTGTCCAAATTAAAACAAGTCTATAGAAAGGCCCAATCCAAGGCATCCAGGGAAAGATACCTTGGTTCAAAAAAGCTGATGATGTTTAGTGTCACTTTCTCAGTTGGAAGGGCACATGGTGAACATGGTGTCATCTGCCAGCTTTCTCTCCAGGTTTCGCTTCATGAAGCTCCCCGAGAGGCGTTTTCCTTCTTCAGCAACAAAAGGTTGCTCGCAGGTAGACTCTCTCTGCTTCTTGTGGCTATGTCCTTCTGTCGTCCTTCTCTGCTCTCTCAGAATTTGGAAAGGTCACTGGCTGGTGGACTCTGTGGTTCTCTCGTCCTTGTGGCTCTGTTCAACGCTACTATGACTTTCTTGTCGTTCTCAAAAAGGCATTCCCTCCAAAAATGTCTCCTCTTTTATAAGAGCCTAGTAAACTAATGAAGACTCATGTAGAATGGGTCGAGACACGTCTCCATCTAATCAAGTTTAATACTCACGATTAATTGAGTCACATCTCTAATCAAGTTTCCAACCTGCAGCCCTGAATAGGGATTAGAAGAAACTGTTGTTCCCACAAGATTGATTAGGATTAAAACATGGCTTTTCTAGGGTATATAAATCTTTTCAAACCAGCACAGCAGCCCAGGACAAACTCTGGGATCTGTCCTATAACTACTTGTTGAGGAGTGCTTTGAAACCTATTGCTTTTTTCTTTCTTTGCTTTGTATATGTTATATTATACAATAAAAAAAGTTAAAAAAACAAACAAACAAACACTAGTGTGGCTTAGTATAGTTCAGTTATTAAAATTATCTCTAATAAGGTAAGCCAAAGCTTCAAATGTTTCTCCTAAAATATTCTTTAAAAACAGAGAAAAGAAAAGTAAGGCTTCCAAAGAAGTGGCACATCCAGTCCAAACCGGCTGCAGAAAGCAGAATATTTCTTAAGGCTCATGCTTTATGTCAACAGTGATCATGGGTTTGGAATTCTATTTCTTGATAGAAAATAATTTTCTTTCTAAATTACGGAACATAGTCAGCTACCTTTCTATCCTGTGCTTTTGCATAACTATTTGGCAGGCAGTGGAGATTTTGAAGGATGTATATGTTTAATACCAAATATTTGTATCATGCTTACTCTTTGCCAGGCATTAGTCTAAGCAGTTAATAAATATGTTCATTTAGTGATCATTATATTATTACTACTCTAATTTTACAGACAAGGAAACTGACCAACAGAATGGTTAAAATCATCCAACTAATAAATGGTGGAATAGGGATTTAAAACTAGACTCATAGCCCATTCACATGATTCAATTCTAATTTTATGTTTACAGATTCTCTTCATTGCAGACTTCCAGAACGCGTTCCCAGTCATATCTGGTACGATCCAACTGTTTTTATTTTTAAACAGACACATCTGCACACACATACATTCCTACATGGTGTACAATCAACGGCTCACAATATCATCATATAGTTGTGTATTTATCACCATCATAAATTTTTAGAACACTTGCATCATTCCAGAAGAATTAAAAAAAGAGAAAACTCATACATAACATATACTTTACCCCTCCCTCTGATTGACCACTCATACTTCTATCTACATAATTTATTTCATTCCTTATTCCCCTATTATTTATTTATTTTTTATCTGTATTTTTTTTTTTACTCATCTATCCATACCCTGGATAAAAGAAGCACCAGACACAAGGTAACTAACTGGGTTTGGACCAACCTTTAATTCTTCTAGAATGGAATCCCCACCAAAAGAACCAGGATGCACAAAGTATGCTGCTCTATTAAAGGCAGGGCTCATGCTGGACTAAAAATGACCAAGTCACTGGAAATCTGTTCCTCAAAAGTTTCCTTTGGTTTCATGCCTGATTTTAAAAACAGATTTCCTTTCTTTAGGAGTGGTATGTAGCATTATCCTATAAAGCAGTTTTCCTTGCACCAGAGTACTATTTCCTTCATCCATGTGGATTATTGAGAGGATTCCAAATCATTAAGAAAGAACAAGCTGTCGTTACTATTGTGGACATGTACTCTGACAAAAGGCCAGAGTTTTAAAACATATATGGTGTTAAAAGAATCACCATACAAAATATGGTTTTTGTATGGTTGATAAAAGATGCATTTGTGGAAACAGTGCTGCCAAAGTAAAAATGAAATACCATGCAATGCTAAGATTCAAAACAGATTAGTTTCAAAAGTTCATTTGTCAGGCAGTTGTTTGAAACTCTGAATAAACTAGTTAGATCACAGACAGGCCTACAAAAGCCAATTTAACCCACAATTATCCAAAAGAACTATTAATATTCTAAGTATAATACTTCGGAATGGTTTTGTTTTTGTTATTTTCAAAGATCAGAAATTTGTTGAGTATTTTCATATTTCAAACTCTAAGTTTTACTTATTGCCATATCTAGTATGGGAGAATGCATTCAGAACATCAGGAACACTTTACAGGTAAAACCTTTTCTATATGTGATTACAGAGTAGAGCTGTTGCTCGTTGACTTTCTATCTCTGCATGTGGGAAAAAGTAATTCTGCAGTCCATTCACTCTCCATGTGAACAGGGAATAATGGGCAAAGCAGGTATCACATGCCATCAGATCCAAATATCCTGGAGGTCTCCTTGTATATCTAAGGCCAGAGATCAGCAAACCACAGCCCGTGAGCCAAATCCTACATATCACCTTGTTTGGGTAAAAAGTTTTGCTGGAACATAGCCATACTTGTTCATTTACATATTGCCATGGATACTTTTCTGCAACAACAGCAGAGTTGAGCAGTTACAACAGAGACCACGTGGACTAAAATATTTTCCATTTGGTCCTTTACTGAAAAAAATCTGTCTGAGGTCATTCCTCAGAGCATAAGTCAGGGATATCTGTATTTCTAAGAAAAAGAACTAGTAATAAATATACTAGAACTTCATTATAACACTTACTATACAAAAGTATCTATCATAACTTAGATCAATCTTGGATTTCCTCCCATACCAAAGACATTTATTTAGGTCCTGTTGTTTCGGAAGGCTGTCTTAAAGATAGATTTTTAGTGGCTATCTTAGAAGAGAGAAAACGAAAGCTTAAAGTTTGCAAATTTCAAATTTCAGAATAAAATAACTCATTTTCAACAGCAACAACTTTTAATTTAAGTCTGCTTTAAGTATTACATTTAAGCTTACCTTTTTCATATATTCAGTAACTGGATTCTGCTGTAAGAATTCAGTACTCTCTCTTGTATAAAATCTCTCTGTGTCAGCCAAAAATTGAGATTCAAAGGATTCTTTATACACTGTTAATGTAGGGCCCTTTGCAAATGCATCATCTTCATTCAGCCCCAATTCCACTAGAAATAAATATGAACTATATTTCAATTATCCTATTCTATGGTACATTTAACAGAATATACTTAGGTGTAACATTCAGTTCATTATGTTTACAAAGTAAATGTGAAGTCGTAAGGCATTAAGTCAATCTGATATTCACTAATATTTAATCAGTTTCAATAAAATAGCACTGAAAAAGAAACTCAAGATGTAATGAGCAAGTAATTCTAACTCATTATCAGGTATGCTTCAAAATTATCATGAAGTTCATTTAGAGAGTTTTTATATTTTCAAGAACTTAAAAACAATACAAATGAGTAATTTAAAACTTTTAAAGAAATGTAATGGTAACTAATTTATCATTCAGCTCCATTAGTGATACTCTGTTACAGTATATACTAGCCTATCACTATGAACCTAGAAAAGAAAATCATGCAAATATCTATTTCATTCAAATTTATTCAAAGTTCAGGGATCAAACAACTTTTCTGGTGGATAAAATCAAATAGACTCACACTGACTCAAAAGAAAATATTTTAATATAAATCTGTTGGCGCTCTGTTAAAACTGCCATTTTATATGAAAACTGAGTAAATTAAAGGGAAACTGTTTACCGTAAGACTGTACAACTCCACTAATCAGTCTTGTATTGATGGTTTCACCATTTCTTTCCTTTTCAATCAATTTTAAAACAGCATTTGTTACCTTCAGAAAAGATAAAGGAAAAATTGAGATATATAGATTATAACCTAGAGTATACAACCTTTAAACATTCAAATCCACTAACCAGTGCAAGATGAGTTCTTCTGAAACAGTCCAAAAGGAATAGAAAAGATAAAGGGTAAGAAATGAACCATATAAGCATTTAAGACACGCACACACGTACCTGTTTATTCAATGGTCTAAACAGACAATCTCTCCAAGTCACCAATGCAAGCTGGGTGAAAAAGAAAAAAGGAAAAGTATAAATGTCTACCCTCCTATGTTTTCCCAAGACTGAAGTAATAATAAATAACCTGAATTCCAGATTATATTTACCAATATTTCTAGTTTATAAATTGGCAAAAATCTATCATTATGATGAAACCAGAGAGCCACTCTCTTGAGTTAACAAACTCGAGAGATATCAAAGTACAGTCATTTATTAGATCACATTTTAAGATAAAATGAAAATTTGGATTTAAGGAAAACATTCATATTACCTTGAAGGGTAATGGTGAATGTAGTCTAAAAATCTGTTCCCCAAACCAGACAAATTTAATTTTAGTCCTAACAACTCTTAATGAAGACAATTTCAGTTTCTTAATACTCCACAAACAATCTATAAGAACAAAGTTAAGTCTGTGTTTTGATTGTGGTGGCGGTTTCACGGTTGTACACTTCTGTGAAAGCATCAAACTGTGCACTTTCAACGGACACAGATGTAGCCTTCCATAAATAAATTATTCCTCAAGAAAGTTGATTGATTTAAAATTTAAAAACATAAGGATACAGTCTTTTAAAACTGAAAAAGCTGACTGCAAGTAATCTCTACTTCCTAAAAATATATAATACAAGTTTATTTGATAAGTCTTTTTGCATATTTCAGAAATTTTCCCCTAAGATTGACATATTTTTTATAATGTATCTCAGTTACAATTTACTTGACCTAAAAAAACAAAATGAAGGGTTGTTATTATTTTTAAAAAGCCAACATACTGCTATGAACATGAGTGCTTAAATTTTACTCAAGGGTATCTGAACATTATGCCCTAATGCCAAGAATTTAAATTCTTCAATGTTTCCAATGTCTCCGGGATTTGGGTTTCTTGTACTAGAAGACAGATGTCTAATACTAAATGGTCCCCTATTACATGGGTAAACATAAATATTTACTTCTCTGATAAAAGCAACAAAACAGGGTGGTGTAACAGTGGGTCAGTGGCAGAATTCTCGCCTGCCATGCCAGAGACCCGGGTTTGATTCCCGGAGCCTGCCGACACCAAAAAAAAAAAAAGAAACATGACATACTCATAGTTAACATTTACACAATGCTTACAAGTTACAAGCCCTGTGCCAAGGACATTACACGGATCTTTCCTTTAATCCTCCCAGAGATATAAGGAAGTAGTATAACTTTTAATATAAGGAGGTAACTAATGTTTAAGGTATGCTTTAGCTTTTTGAAAGGTATTACTACCATGTGGTAAAATATGATGTTAGTTAGTAGCCTTTGAAAATCAAAGGGTAAATCAGTTTAACTGAACCATAGCATGAATGAATTAAAATCATTAGCATATAAGCATTCAGACTTATGTGAAACCTCCATGGAAAATTAGAATTTTACATTACTTTTCAAGCTCTTTCACATTTTACACAGGATTAACGGCTATATTTAGGCTTTTGGAAGCCCTCTGAGATAAAACATCTCTAAAAGCAAATTCATCCCATTTATAATAAAGATTAAATCTGCTTTCCTATATTTTGTTTAAACTCATTTCTACTTATATTTTCACTGAGGTTCTTTCTATTCACTTTTTTCTATAAAACTCTGATCTTCATCTAGAAAAAGTACATTGTAATTAAATGGCTCATGTTGCCAAAAGATATTTTTAGGCATACAAAGATTGCAAATTACTTCTATTTTATATGTCCTTTCTGGCTTCTGTTTGTCTGGTAATCACTGAAAACTTTGTATACATATTAATTTGATATTACTTCCAATTTCTTTTGTGTGTACCTTAATATACAGTCTAGTGTCCCAAGAATTTTTGCTGCATAGCCTGTACCTGAAGAGTTACAGAAAAGCTGTTGGAAAATATATATGAAATAATATCATCTAAAACTAAAGATTAATCTTTAGAATATTTTAAAAATATAGTAGAGCACATCTTTGAAAACCACTAGCATGGGTGGGCAATGGTGGCTCAGTGGCAGAATCTCGCCTGCAATGCCGGAGACCCAGGTTCAATTCCTGGAGTCTGCCCCTACAGAAAAACAACAACAGCAACAAAAAAACCACTAGCAGGCAATATATTCAGAGACAGGAAATCTTAACATCTTTAAAGTACTGAAATAATTTCAATCACACTGGTTCTGTTTAGCCAAGTAAACTGCCTTATACTCAGAGACGGCAGTTTCTAGATACTGGTAGAATTTAGAGCTGCATGGCTTTATATGTAAAATAAATCTCTCTCAAGAATCTAAAATTTGTCAAACAACCCAGTACTCCTACTCAAGAGATGAAAACCTGCCCACACAAAGACTTGGAGGTAAATGTTGCTAGTGGTATTATCATAACACTCCAAAAAATGGAAATAACCCAAATATCTAGCAACTGGTAAATGAATAAGCAAAATGTGGAATACCCATACAATGGAATACTACTTGGCAGTAAGAGAGAATGAAGTACAGATATGTGTTTTCAAATAAATCTTGAAAATATGCTAAGACACAAAGATTACATATTATGTTATTCCATTTATTTGAAACATCCAGAAAAGGTAAACCTATACAGGTAGAAAATGAATTCATGATTGCCTAGAGCTAGTGGTAAGGGTTAACTATAAATCCTCATTTTATTGGGGTGATAGTCTAACCAAAACTATTTTATGTGATGGTTACAGAACTTGGCATATTATTAAATATTGGTCTATATATTAAAAATCATTGACTTGTATACTTAAAATGGGTACATTTTTATGGTATGAAAATTAAACCCTATAAAACTGTTTTTTAAAAAATGTAAATTATAGTGTGCAAATTATTTTTCAATAGTGCTGTTTAAAAGATTCCAAAATGTATCAGTAAGCAAACTCATTACAAAATTTTCATTATCAAATATCTCTGAAACAGTTAAAATTTTAAAAGAGGTAATTATGAGTAAATGCTGAAACAATGGCAAATAATTTCAGATATTCAGAAATCAACAGACAAATCACAGGTTATAAAAATGAAATGTGGTTTGCAGCTAGGATATCAAACCCATACTATACTAACTAAAACAAGCAGTCCAAAGACCTACAGGACTGCACATGAAAATCATTTCTCTTCTCTTACATTATTGGTAAGACAAAGTATACAGCAGAGCTGCCCTAACATTTGCACCTGCACAGTCTTCCACTTGAGCAGCTGGCACCTGAGAGAGCAGCTAATTTTCAAACAGCACGAATATTAAGAACATCAACAGAAAACAGGAGTTGTGTAAACACGCAAAATTCAGAACATCCCATCTTGCAGAATTTTAGTTCACAACCACCCCCCCCCCCCGCAACTGAAACCCAATTAAATTTTCCACAATGGGGTTTTCTCAAAAGTGGCACTATTGGTCTTGAGGATGGAATATTCTTTGTTGGGATATGTCCTATACGTCACAGGATGTTTAGTAGCATCTCTGCTAGCTACCCAACTAAAAATGTCTCCAGACATTACCAATTTTGTCCCTGGGAGGTGGGGATGGGGGGCAAAATCACTCCCACTGAGAACCAGTGGTTCACAACTTGCTTTAATACTGGCCAACCAAATTGTATACCTCAACATCTGGCACTTTGTATAAAGGGACCCTTGTAGAGCATCAGACAAAATATGCATGTTCACAAGGCATCTAAATAATTTTATCCAGTGAAACACTAGGTAAACTGGGGTGGTTGGATTTTTAAAGTTAATTCTGGGGCATCACCTTCCGGTAAAAGTTAATGCCCTGAGTAAAATTTAGGGAAGATTTGCTCCACATAATTCTTAACCAGGGGTATGCATCAAATCATCTGTGGTGCTTTTAAAAGGCACACAATTCTATTGTTGTCTTGGTTCCCAAATACTGCACTGATACTAAAGAAAAGGTGACTAAAGGGAGAAACAGGGAAAAAAAGGAAAAGGAGGGAGAGACAACTCTGTGTTTGTGTGTGTGTGTGTGTGTGTGTGTGTGTGTGTGTGAGAGAAAGATACATTTTTAAAGTGAAAGTGTAAGGTCATAATGCTTATTTTTTCATTTCTCTTAAGTTCCCAAAGGGATTAATGTCGGAAAAGTAATTAACAGAAAAATGTTCCCCTGAAAGAGACAAGTCAGAATTCATACATGATTTTTTTTTTTTTAATTTGCATATGGGCAGGAGGCACCAGGGATTGAACTCCAGACCTCCAGCACGGCAGGTCGGAGCTCTGCCTGCTGAGCCACGGCAGCCACCCTCATACATGATTTTAAACTGCTTTTTTTAAGAATTAAAATATAATTCAAATACATAATGTAACACAAAAATACTAACTGCAGAGAAATTAATTTAAACATACAATGCTAACACTTATTTTCCCCATATTTAATTATAGATAAAACTTGATTTATGTAAAATATGTATTCTGAAAAGATTATATGTAAATTTATATAAAGAGTTTTTATTTCAGCGGTATTTCCACTTAAAAAAAAATCACAAGACAGAATGAAAACATTATTAAGAGGGAAAATATCAACAGGGAAATGAATAAAAAAACATGAACAATATATTAAATCTAGTGGTTGAATGAATATCAGATATCAGTATTAGGAATTACGATATCAAAAAAGATGCTGGAAGGCAAGAACCTTATTTTCCAGAAGAAATGCATCCTTAGGGGTACTATTTGAAAATAACTTTTCCCTGTGAAAATTCTTTCTTGTTTTCCTTCCCCAACTCTTCAGATATCTTTAACAGGTGTGAGGCAGTAATCAAAATGCAGTGCTGTAGCCATGAACAAAGATGTATTACACCTTAAAAATAACATTTTTCCAAGCTATTTTTCTAAATTAAGAGAGCCCTAGACAGATCTAGTTTTATTGGACTTCAGATAATTTGTCACTTTGAAGAAAAAAGTAAGAAGGGTCATGCAGGATAAGAAAGCAGGACCAAAGGTGAACCAAAGAAAGTTCAGAAAAACAAATTCAAGAAAATATCTTGTAAGTCACTTTAATATCAATAATGAAATTAATTTATGTTCTCTGGTTGAACTGAAAAGAAACCAACAACTGTCTATAAAGGAAGAAAGAATTATTAAGAAAAAAGTGAAACGATGTTTCATGACAAGCATTTCCATTTTTAGAAACTCTGGAAAATAAAATTAGAGATCACTGTGTGAGAACTGTTCCACTTGTGTAAATTGGTACCTGAGATCAAAATGAATTAAACAGGCTCACTGGAATATTATATAAAGGGACTTATTTCTAGGTAGATGTATTAATTGGCCTTTGCTAAATTTAGGACAGTATACTGTTATCTCCAAGCAGTAATTAGTATATGTGAAGATACCAAAACTTTGTTTCAAGAGTAGATTGGGGCGGGCCACGGCGGCTCAGCAGGCAGAGTTCTTTTCAATTATCGGTACTTGCCCGTGTTAAAAAAAAAAAAAAAAAGAGTGGATTAAAAAAGAAGAAAGCAAATTCTGAAAAAATACTTTATAAAGTATACTTGAAATTCTTTATGTATACTTTTCTTATCTGTTTTTTAATACAGTACAAAAAAAATTAGTGATTTTTCAAACCTGTGATGCTGCTGTCAGGTCTACCTTGCTTTTAGGTAAAGCAGGCTTCCCAGAGAAAATCAACCAAAATCATGTTTATTCCTACACCTGACAATTTCCAGTCTCAAGAAAGCATTTGTAAGTGAAAAACAAAAGGGGAGGAACAAAACCTCAAATTAAAAATCTAAATGTACATAGTTCTAAAGCTACATAACTATAGAATAAAGCACCACTTTGAAACAACAAAAGTTTTGAAAGAGACAAGGTATTCCTATTCTATTATAACATATTACAATGCTATTATATAGCAATATTCTTGGATATGAAGATAACCTCATTTTGTGGAATATGACATTTTAACACTGGTTCAAAAAGGGTACGTGTCTACCATTATGACAGCCTAGCACATTATGAACAGACTGTTCAGTTTTCTTCACTGAGTCTTCCCCTTGACTGCTCTAGAAGAGGGGTTCTCAAACCAAGTGTGCTACAGAATTCTTTTGGAGGGCTTGTTAAAACACCGATTGCTCGGCCCCATCTCTAGGGTTTCTGATTAAGTAGGTAGGGGTGAGGCCAAAGAACGTTCATTTCTAACAAGTTCCCAGGTGAGAGAGATACTACTAGTTTGGGGATGTACCAAACACTACACTTTGAAAACCAGTGGGCCAAGAAAAAGCATTATCAAGTGAAGAAGGTTCATGAGTGTGATTGAACTACTCAAATTTTGTCCTTCTAAAATCAGTCTGTCATAGTATTATTCACAATTGCTAGAAGATGGAAGCAACCCAAGCATCTATCAGTCAATAAATGATCAATAAAATGTGATTTTACATATAATAGGATATTATTCAGTCATAAAAAAGAATGAAGTTCTGATCCATGATACAATATAGAAGAACCTTGAAGATATCATGTGAGTGAAATAAGCTAGACACAAAAGTGTAAATATTGTATGACCTCTCTGATGTGAAAAAATTAGAAGAAGCAAACTCATGGCTTAGTATCTATAATATAGGTTATCCGGGGCTGGAGCGGGGTAAGGAATGTACAATTAAATGCTTAAATTGTACAGAATTTGCATTTGACTTGAGTTTTGGTAATGGATGGCGGTGATGGTAGCATAACCTCACGGACATAATTATCAGCACTGAATTATTATGTAAATGTGGTTAAAGGGGGGCAATTTTAGGTTGTACATTTACTAGAATAAAAATTTTAAAAGCAAATAAACAAACAAACAAAAAGCAAATAAACACAGGACTGTATAACACAAACAGTGATCCCCAACTGGAAACAATGGACTATAGCTGATAGTGCACTTATAAAAATGTCCTAAAAAATTTTTTTTAATCAGCCCCCCAAAACTCAAATTTAAACTATAAACGTCATTATCTGTATCAGCTTATTTTGCAAAGGAATTTATTCTGCTATTCTGAAAACAGCTTAATATTTGTCTAAATTCCTCTATGAAAAGATGATACATCCTTAAGAAAATACACATTTGAAAGGTATTTTAAAAACATTCTTACTGAATAGATTTCATATATTCCTTTTCGTCCTTCATCACATTCACGGCGAACCCAATGTCGATTGAGGTAGGCACAAATTCCATTCAACACTTTGCTTGAAAATCGATAATCTTCCCATTGCTGAGTGTAGAATTTCAGAACACTCTCATCCATCAAATCTTCTCCATCCTAAAAAAAAAGTTAAAGCAGAAAGATGACTAATTTGTCTAAAAAAATTAAAGACAAAAAAACACACAAACAACCCCACACAAAAATTAACTCAAAGTGGATCAAACACCTAAATATAAGAACTAGCGCCATAAAGCTTCCAGAAGAAAATGTAGGGAAACATCTTCAACACCTAGTAATAGAAGGTAGCTTCCTAAACTTTATACCCAAAGCACAAGCAGCAAAAGGAAAAAATAGATAAATGGGAACGCCTCAAAATCAAATGCTTCTGCACCTCAAAAGACTTTGTCAAAAAGGTGAAGCAGTGGCCAACTCAATGGGAGAAAATATTTGGAAATCAAATATCAGACAAAGGTTTGATTTCCTGTATATACAAAGAAATAATACAACTCAACAGCAAAAGAACAAACAACCCAGTTATAAAATGGGCTAAAGACATGAATATGTATTTTTCTGAAGAGCAAATACAGATGGTTCAAAAGCACATGAACAGATGCTCATTTTCAGTGGCTATAAGGGAAATGCAGCTCAAGACTACAATGAGATACCACCTCACACCTATAAGAATGGATGCTATTAAACAGGAAACTATAAATGTTGGAGAGGATGTGGAGAAAATGGGACACTTATGCACTGCTGGTAGGAATGTATAATGGTGTAGCCACTATGGAAGACTTTCGGTGATTCCTTAGGTAACTAAATATCAAGTTGCCCTATGACCCAGCAATAGAACTACTTGGTATATACCCAGAAGAGCTGAAAGCAACGACGCAAACAGACACTTGCACACTGATGCTGATAGCAGCTTTATTAACAATTGCCAAAAGATGGAAACAAACCAAATGCCCGTCATCAGACAAGTGGATCAACAAAATGTGGTATATACATACAATGGAATATTATGCAGCAGTAAGACAAGATGATGTCCTGAAGCACATGACAAGATGGATGAGCCTTAAGGACACAATGCTGAGTGAAATCAGCCAAACACAAAAGAACAGATACTGTATGATTTCACTTTTATGACCAGCATAAAGGTATAATCAGAGGCTTATAATACAGAAGTTAGGGGGCTTAGAGATACATAGAAGATAGAGACGTAGCTAATGGGGTTAAACTCCAATGTAAGGGAATAGATAGGAACGAAGGTGATTCATTCTCTGGTGGGTCTAGAAGTAATACTACCATATTGAAGATGAACAAGATTGAAAGGGGTTGTATAGACCTACATGCCCCACTGACTCACACTAGAAATATGAATGAGTTCTTGTAAGAATGACTTCAAAGATATGATTCTCGTATATAGAGTGTTTAAGTCCAGGGTATGGGGGAAAACTGCTATTGCATGCTATAAGCTATGTTCAAAAGGAAACCATCAGCACTACCACAGCAACAGCAGAGGTAAATAATGGGGTGAGGGACAAGTTAAAGAGGAGGTTTAGATTTCCTATTTGGTGAGGGTGTGTTTATTGGTTTTCTATCTCTTGGGAACAATGAAATTATCTAAAACTGAGAACGTTGATGGACTGTGGACTTTGGGCACTATACATGATGCCCGATGAATGCAGACAGCTGAAGGTTACACTGACGGAGAAGTAGATTGGCAAATGATGGTTGTGTACTTATGAACAAAAGTAGTGCTGCTACAAAAAGGAACAATGCCGTGAGGCATGCAATGATGTGAATGAACATGTGGTACATTTGGTGGGACAAAATAAGCCAGAAACAAAAAAAATAACAATGGTGGGGTCACCTTTAGAAAATGCTTATAAGAGAACAGGGGCCTAGATTGTAAGCTTTTAGAACAGACACATCAAGTCTGGAGTGGTGATTATTATTTCTGGATTTTGAAAGGCTGTTTTATATGTATAACCTGATATATTTAGAGATAAGAATAAAGCCGAACAGGTTGGGGTTAAAGTAATTCAGAACATAGGGGTAAGGAAGACAGTGTCTATGCTTTAGAACCACACATACTCTTTGAGACCAATGGAAGAAAGGTTTATTTGATCTGGAACCAAAATTTTCTGTAGTGTATAATCTAATTCAACCTATCTGTATAGCTCATTTGAACAACTGAAACACAGAAAGCACAGAAGAAGAAAGAGGTCCTTTAATACTGTATAGATTATTGTAATGCCTGGATACATCCTAGAGTATATCAAGCAGATAATCCAAAAGTACTGGCAAAATCCCCTGAGGGAGGGGAGAAAGAACATGGAACTACTAAGCCTTATCTATCAGGAAATCCCTTGATAGTGTCAAACTTTAGAGACACCCAAATCAACATGCCATGCCCTAGATCATGAAGTTTACTCTTGTGAAGCTTATATAGGTAGAAGAGAAGCTGAGTCTACCTATAGGCATCCCTAAGAGTTACTTCTGGAGGACCTCTTTTGTTGCTCAGATGTGGCCTCAGTCTCTCTAAGCGCAACTCTGCAAGTGAAATCACTGCCCTCTCCCCTATGTGGGACATGACATCCGGGAGTGAAAGTCTCCCCGGCGACATGGGTGATGACTCCCAGGGATGAATCCAGACCTGGCACTATGGGATCAACAATTCTATCTTGACCAAACGGGGGAAAAGAAGTGCAAGTAATAAAGCATCGGTGGCAGAGAGAGCTCAAATAGAGTCTAGAGGTTACTCTGGAGGTTGCTCTTATGCAAGCTTCAGGTAGAACTTGCTACCTATCATAACCTGACAACGCCCAACCAGGACAATTCTAGCCAATCCTAAAGTACACCTAGGGTAATATATAAGATTCCACAAGGGTTCCAGGCACTAGAGTAACTTTCCAGAAACCTACAAGCTCCAGATGGGTCCCTGGTCCAGACTGGTCCAGATAAGTCCTGAAACCTAGCCCAGCCTCTCCACAACATCATATAGTTCCATCTCCCTACCCCAAATTAGTGACAGACCTTTTCAATATCAGACATTTAGAATTGCCATAGCCCAAACAACCCCAAGGAGAGGTATGGAAAGATCAAAGGTGATGGTGGAATTATACATAGCAGATAGGACTTAACAAAGAATATGAATGCTGAATCATTAAACTATTATCTCTCATTTTAGAGCAGCTAGAAGTAAAAACCTAAAAATGTGAAATTGTAACTCATGTCAAAGCTTGAAATATGTTCTACAAATAATTGTGGTGCTGTGCTTGGAAATTCATAGCTTTTTGTATTTTTGTTATTGCTCACAAAAAAAGAAGGAAAAAAAGTCGATTGTGATGATAAAAAAGTATTTAAACCCTCTAGCCTCCTATATTCTGGAGCAGTTAGAAGGAAAAATATGAGAGTATCATATGGTGGCCCATGACAAATTCTAGGATCTATCCTGTAACCACTTTTTGAAGAATGCTTTGAAAACTATTGCTTTTTATTGCTTTGCTTTGTATATATGTTATATGATACAATTTAAAAGTTGGGAAAAAAAAAGCAAACAACAAACAATGAAAGAAACCTTACTATATTTGAAACTGATGTATTTGGTTTTAGATAGGTTCTTTAAATTATTCTGCACACAAAATAAGCTAATCTATATTATCACAAGAATATAGCTAGTGAGGACTGGACTAAAATAATTTTAATAAAAATCTTTCATTTCAAAATAAACTGTTTTCATGGTATTACATATGCATATACATTCATAACAAGTCCTCCAAACTTTCAGAATGAGGGTAATTTCTTGCTTTATTAAGGATTAGGGAGCACACCTTAATATAATCTCTATTTTTGATATTTTCCCTCTGTTAAAAAAAATTAGCTAACATGCCTTACAACAATTTAAAACCATGGGGCCAATACTAATTCAAATTTTTAATCTCTCATCTTTCTTCTTTATATTTAAAGTTATAAGATTTATGGCTTTTTGTTGTAATTTGTTGCATTTTCATACAAATAAAATGCATATGATGGGACAATATTTTGTTTTTCACAAACCTAATAAAGAAAATACACATTTACCAAAATTAGTTTACTGATATCGCCATAATTCAGACCACATTTTTATTTGAAGGAAACTAACTTTAAATTTTCTTCTTAGATATTAATGGCATCACAAAATAATATCTTACCCTTTAAAAACTGAAAATTAAAATGAATATTTTATTATTATATTACTGTAGCTGGAATGGCACTAAACGTGAAGCTAAGAGTAGAGGTGGCTCCTCCATGAAAAAAGAACCTGAGACAAGGCATTTAACTACCCCGAGGCTTAGTTTTAACTGAAAATAAAAGGTTGTCAGATTTCAAGTTCCTTATAAATAGAAAGATAAAGACATATCTATATTTCCACAATCCATGCAAAAACATGATATTTTGATAAACCAAGTTTTAGTTCATTTAAATTTAAATATTATGAAATGAACTTTAAAATGTAAAGCTGTGTATATTCTTCTAGATTATATGACCTTTCATAAAATGCAAAAATATCACTGATGGCTTTCAATGCTGTACACAACACAATATACTGTTCTTCACTTTAGTACATGATAGTGTCTACTTTACCAAGTGTTAATTTATAAATATAAATTAAAAATATAGCTTCAGTGAGACATTAGAAACACATCGAGAAACATGAAAACGACATTCATTACAATTTGCAGCCAATTAAAATAATGTTTAAGCTTCCAATTACCTTGTAAAATATATTAAGAAAAACAATTTTGGAACATGCTGAAACTTTTGCATATTATCTGTGTATCAAAAATCTTTAAAATCTATAACACTGACGAATCTTTGCAAATTTCCCAAGGGAAAGAGTACAGATGTCTTCACTCACTCTACGTAATATGTGTAGCACCAGATGAAGGAGCCACTTGCCCATCCCTTGGCTGGATGTAAGGCATCACACTGCCTTTGCTAGAGAGGATGAAGACTGAGGAAGAAAAAGGCAGAAGATGAAGGGGGAAAAGCTCCATCACTGCCCAGGCAAAAGACCCACGCTCAAAGGAAATGGATATTCATAGTGAAATCCATCCTAAACAATGGTACAATTTCAGAGTAATTTTAAGACATATTACATGACCACATGTAAAAAGTCCATTAGGGTTAAGTTGTTAGGTAACCGGCAAATATTTATATATTTTGATGTGGAACAGCACGGCTTCAAAATAAAATACAAAAAATCTCCATACATACTTATATATTTTAAATGTTCATCAATTTCTACATACCAAATACAACATGGCTAATAATTTAAGGATAAAGTATTATAATGGGGGTATGGTTATCCACAATTTCCAGTAACAAATATTTTTAAAAAGTTATGCACATGTCAATACCTACAACAATGAATAAATGACCATTATCATTTAAAGATTTAAAACAGAATCATTTCAATATTTTTTTTAAAAAAAACCTTTTATTATAAGCTCAACATATATGTAAAACATCTCACCTTAAGAAGATTTGTCAAGTAATTCTTCAAAAATTCTTTAAGTCGTTTGTATAATTCCAAGCCAACAAACTGAGCTCCTCCAGGTGTCTGGCCCTTTTTAGATTTAGAAGGAGGGACTCCAGCGCCTCGTGCTTGGTTTGACTGGTGTACACTTGTACAGTAGTTATAAACATGACTTGGAAAAAGTTAAGGAAATTTAATCTGTACCATATGTAAGCATTATGAACATTTTTTCTTATAAAGTATTTACGTATCAGTAAGTTTCCAATACATCATGAAACCTGTAAAAAGTCTGAATGGAAGTTAAGGCCCCATTCACAATACCAATAAAGCTAAAGTCAATAAGCCCCATTCACACACTCATAAGCAGGCCTAAAAGCAACCAGCAGAGGAGAAAGGAACACTCCAGGGGGAAGCCTGCCAAGAAAATATTCAGACCTTTAAGATTACCTAATGTAGAAAGATTACCTTTGTAGAAAACTGTCCCGAGAGTCTATCAGAAAGTATGAAAAGAATTAGCAATAAGTACAAAGGAAAGGTTGCAAATGAAAACAAACAAAAAACCCACCGTGCAGTTATTTACTTGAAGGGGAAAAACGAGTTAATAACCATAGCCTATAACAAAGCTCAGCAATACTTATGTTTCCACAGGCATATACTTAAGAAGAGGCAATCAAGATTAACAAACATCGGAGGAAACTTCCAAAATAGAAATAAAGACCAAATCTTTGAGGAAATAGAAACTATCCAGGGAGAAGAAAACTAAAGAAAACAACCCAACATCAATCAATTTCTTCATAGGAAATAAAAGACTGCATTCATAAGAGAAAATAAGGTCAGGATTCTATAAAACAGATCATTCAGAGAATGAAAAACAAACAAACTTTGAAAATTAAAAATGAGACAGTAGAGAAATAAAACAAAGAACTATCCTGCAAAAGAGCAAAATGACTAAGACGGAAGATAGTGGAGCAAAAGTAAGAAAATTGGAGAAAACATAAAAATCTTAAAGTAAGAAATTCCCAATAAAGTAAATCAGAAAATTTCCTACAACTGAAGCAAGTAAGTTACCAAGAATCCACTGAAATGTCCTGAACCATGGATTGAACAGAAGTATTATCAGTTTGAATTTCAGAACTGGGGCAAAAAGAAGATCCTGTAGGTTCCTAGGTAAAACAAATCATCAGGTATAAAAAGAACTGTAAATCAGAATGGTCTTAGACTTCTTGTGAAGAAGCACTAGAAGTAAGGCAACAATGTTGCATAGCCTTTAAAATGCAAAAGAAAAACAAACCTCTAAGTAAAACAGCAATCAACAGGAAGGTGTATTAAAGACATTTCTGGTCAGCAATGGTCTCAAAAACTTTACTTCAATCATTTATTCACAGGGTAGACGACAAATAATAATCCTCCAAATGAGGCAGTAAATCAAAAAAAGGAAGTGAAAAGAACAGAAAACGGAACAGCCAGATCCTCCAAAAAATTAGGGAATCATCAGAATGATGGTAAAAAGAAATGCATGGGTAACACTATAGTATTATATATAAGTATTCCAAAGGTAAGTCAGAAGGCTTAAGAGACAGATTCACCTTGGGTAGCTATCCCAGTGCCCTCAGTTATTGCACTATCTGTTTAACCTAACTTCTAAAGGACAAGCGCCACCAAAATAAGGGAATAAAAATGAGGAAGACATGAGATCCAGGAAACAGAGAAGCCAACCCAAAGAAAGACAAAGGGAATTCCAAGGCTGACAGCAAAATTCCACGCTGACAACTATACCACAGGCCTATAGAGCAACGAGCTTAGGGAGAGAAAGGAATGCTTCAGGGGAATTCAGAACTTTTAGATCCCCTAATGTGTTTGACCTTATAGAAAATGTCCTGAGAATCTACTGGAAGGTAGGAAAACAATTAATACAAATACAAAGGAAAGTATGCAAATGAAAAACAAAGCAATGATTAACTTCAGGAAAACAAAAGGCTAATAACTATCATCTATTACGATGTTCAGCTATGAATATTTTCATTAACATATTTCATCAATATATATGTCAATATATGACTATCAAAATAACCAGAACTTTATTTCAAAATTTTTCTGAATGGATTTAAATAAACTACATTTTGAGGATAAAGGACAAATACAGAAGAAATAACAGCATTAGTGCAAAAGACTTTCAAAAAAACATTCTATTTTCCAAAATACATTACAAATGGATTAAGAATTAAAATACAAAAATTGAAATCAGAAAACAAAGAAAATATAGATGAACATTTAACTGATTTCAAGTTGGAAGACTGTTTAAAGCAAATATACAAATTGAAAATCCACACAAGTAAAACCTAAAAAAGTACATCTAGAACCTTGAAGCCTGTGTTAAGTAAAAACACAAAAGGACAAATATTGTATAATTCTACTTTCATGAAATATTGAGAATATGAAAATTCATAGAGACAAAGAGTAATTACCATGGGTGTGGTGAGGGGATGGGGATTGGGAGTTACTGCTTCACAGGTACAGATCTCTGTTTGCAGTGATGAAAACGTTTTGGTAATAATGGTAGCACAATACTGTGACTGTAATTATTATCACTGAATTGGACATGTGAAGGTATCGAAATGGGAAATTCTAAATTATATGTTACCACAATACATTAAAAAAAAAACACCCAGGGTGGTGCAATGGTGGCTCAGTGGCAGAATTCTTGCCTGCCATGCCAGAGACCTGGGTTCAATTCCTAGAGCCTGCCCATAACAAAACAAAACAAAACAAAAAAATCTAGGTACATAACATTAAAATTCTCATACAGTAAAATACACCATAATTTTTAAAAAACCTGTATTTTAAATTTTGATATTTAGTAAAAATGTCAACACAAGATTACTATCTTTAATAAATCATAGTAATATAAAGAATGTATCTCCATAAAAACATGTACAAAGTATACCAATAAGAAATTCAAAAGATAATCTTTCAATGATACAGAGAATCGCAGATAATACACAACTTCCTTAAGCCAACAACCCCATTCTGAAATCTTACTATTCCCATGCTCTTCTTATTTCACCTACCAATCCAATCCCCATCTCAACTTTTTAGGAAACAAAATATTATAGGTTAAAATTGAAACACTGTGTATTCTTCCCTAATCCCACTCCCCCTCCCTCTTACCCTAGGGGCAAATACTCCCATAAATTTGATGTATCTCAATTCCCAAAAATGTTTTTTACATTTCACCACATAAAAATAATTGGAACATAGCATTGTTTCCCATGTTAAAAATTTTAAATTATAGAAATTATAACATTGTACTTTTGCTTCTGACATTTGTTTCTGATAATACTGAGGGAGCTACAAATTGTATATAATATCCTATATAGACTGCTAACATACTTCGCAATTTTTTAAGAAACTGAGTATTCTAGTCTGCTAGCTGCCGGAATGCAACACATTAGAGATGGACTGGGTTCTAATAAAAGGGAATTTATTTTGTTAGTTCTTCAGAGGAAAGGCAGCCAACTTTCATCTGAGGTTTTTTCTTATGTGGGAAGGAACAGGATGGTCTCTGCTGGCCTTCTCTCCAGGCCCCTGGGTTCCAACAACTTTCCCCGGGGTGACTTCTTTCTGCATCTCCAAAGGCCTGGGAAGAGTTGCGAGTGCTGAGATGAGGAATGCTGAGCTGCTTGGGCTGTGCTATGTTGTGCTCTCTCATTTAAGCACCAGCCAATTAAGTCAAACTTCCTTCATTGCAGCAGACACACCTCCTAACAGACTACAGATGTAATCAGCAACAGATGAGATTCACATGCCTTTGGCTCATGTCCACAGCAACAGAACTAGGTGCCTTCACCTGGCCAAGTTGACAACTGAATCTAACTACCACACTGACTTTTCTCATACACTGCTGAGAGTGCAAAATGGTACAACCACTTTGGAAAACAGTTTGGCAGTTTCTTATACAAACTGTTCAACATTCGTAAAGTAGAATCCTACTCAGCAATTGAAAAAATGAACTACTGATACACAGAATATCTTGAATCAAGATCAAAATCACACTAAATGAAAAAAAAAGACATATAATTCCATTTATACTGAGGTTCTAGAATAGGCAAAACTAATCTTACGGTGACAGAAATCAGAATGATGATTGTTTCTGTGAGGGGTGAGTACTGACCGAAGGGAACTTGAGAGAACTTTTCTGAATCTTGGTTAGTGAGTTGCTTACACTAAGTGTATTTATCTGCCAAAAAAATAAAAGAAGAAGAAAAAGAAAAAAGAAATCAAACTATAAACTTAGGAGCTTAACTTTTCAGAATGCAAATCTGACCTCAAAAAAAACTTTTATCGTAACTATATATAAAGATTTCTGCTACACAATGAATATTGGATTGTCTATCTTTCCGACTTGTTTACTGTAAAAATTCTCCGCTGTGGTTGCAAATATCTTCTTCTTGTTTATGATTCATCTTTCCTTCACAGATATCATTGGATGAATTTACATAATTCATGAAAATTTTCTTTGTGCTTGTGCCTCTTGTCTTGTTTAAGAAATCGTTTCCTTTCCCAATAATTCTACTGTTCAAGTTTGCTAGCTGCTGGAATGTGATACACCAGAAATGGAATGGCTTTTAAAAAGGGGAATTTTTTAAGTTGCAAGTTTACAGTTCTGAGCTTGTGAAAAGGTCCAAGTTGAAGCAAAGCTATAGAAATGTCCAATCTATGGCACCAACAAGAGGTTACCTTCACTCAAGAAAGGCCGATGAAGTTCAGGGTTTCTCTTTCAATTGGAACAGCACGTGGTGAACATGATGACATCTGCTGCCTTTCTCTCCAGGCTTCTTGTTTCATGAAGCTCCCCCAGGGGCATTTTCCTTCTTCATCTCCAAAGGTCTCTGGCTACATGGGCTCTCGTGGATCTTGTTGCTCTCCTGCTGTCTCCAAAATGCTCCCTCTTTTAAAGGATTCCAGTAAACTAATCAAGACCCACCTGGAATGGGCGAAGCCAGGCCTCCATAGAAATAATCTAATCAAATTCCACCCACAGGAATCCTTTGAGGATTAAAGGACATGGCTTTCCTGGGATACACCACAGATTCAAATTTTTTTCATTATGGAATAAATCACTCTTATTTGTTTGACACAAATTATCTGAAATCTGATAAGACTTGCAGTTGAGTATGTATTGGCATCTATTCAACACGTGCTTTGAAAAAGATTTTGATTCCCTTATTGTTGGATAGAGGGAACCATTAAATCAAGCTGGTTAATTTTATGTTCACATCTTTTATATCATTACTTATCTGCCTATCAATTACTGGGAAATTATTATTATAATCCCCCAATCTAATTATGGACTTGTCAATTTTTCATAATTCTCCAGAATATCTCATATATTTTGATGCCCTGTTAATAAGTATATAAATATACTCCTATATTATGAGGTAACCATGTTTATTCCCAATAATATTGCATTAAAAGTCTACAGTATCTGATGCTAATATGGTTATAACCATCTCTTTTATTTACAATTTACCTGAAATAACTTTCGTTCCATCTCTTTACTTTAAATGTTTATCTCCTTATCTTTTAGTGAGACAATTGCACACCAGAGTAAAATTCATTTTTTAAAACTGACTCTGAAACTTACAGCTTCTGAACTAAACAAAACAAGACATGGAAAAAATAGAGTCTGATAGTCTTTGATTGACAAGTTTGACTCTAATCTTATACTCTTCATACTGCTATTTGGATTTATTTCTATAATTTGTTTTTATATAGGAGAACTTCTAATCAAGATGTTATCAAGACCATGTTTTCTTCCCACATAAGACTGGCACTCTGGGCATAGATACTGGTGATCCTCTGTTGCTGGCTCCTACGTCCCATGGCAATGTACACGGTAGCCTCTCCTTTCTCTTTCAGTTCCACTGACTTTCAACTTCTGGCTGCTCCCCCTGGGGCTTTACTCTCTCTCTGTCACCTTCCCATAAGACCTTCTTCAGTAATAGAATTAAGACCCATCCTAGGCTACACCTTCTGACGTAAGGTGTAGTCTATCAAAAGGTCCTATGTATAAGGGGTCACACTCATAGAATGGATTAAGTTTAAGAACATGCTTCATTTGGGGACACATAACCCTAAACCACCATAACAATACATCGATTTTCACTTATTAATAAAGGTTTTAAGAAAATAATTAAATCTGGTGATGCCTTAAGGTACAGGAAAATAAAAGCTTCTTTACATTGGGGGTCAGAGTACATACTACTACATTTTCAGGACTGAAACATGAAATTATTCAAAATTCACAAAGGACATTTCTTTAGATACAGCAATTATACCTGTAAGCTTTTATCATAGGAAAATTATTACGGAAGTAACAAATACTTAGCTAGCAAACTGTCATAGCATAATTCATAGTGGGAAAAAAAAACCCTTCAATTTGTCTGTTAAGCATAAGAGAATTAAATACATTGTTGGAGCCCTTTAATGAAACAATGTTCAGCTTTTACCAGACATAAAATATACAATGATTTTAAAAACTGCAACATATTTACAAAATTTCATCTATCCTAAGAAATCAAATATAATGTCTCACTACTTCAAATAAAAAAGAAATGCTGCCAATTAAAATGATACAGTACATTCTTACAGATGGAATTTTTACTTATTAAAATATCAGCTCTTTTAGACAGGATTATAGTATCAATCATTTAAGCAGATAAGAAAGTTAAATAAACTGGTTAAGTTATTCCTAAAATGTTTTTACATAAAATCTGACTCTCTGTTAAGGATGTTTCTCCAGATAACCTTGAGCCCCATGCCACCAAGTATGTTAGCATTTCCTAGGACCAATCTACAACTGATTTCAGTGTTTCCTTCTAATCTTCCATTCATTCTGTTTGTTTTGATCCCGAGCTTTTCTGATACTAAAAGAAAGTATCAACAGTTTCCCCCCCAAATACACACTCCTCTCTGCAAATGGTCCTTAAATGGTTTGGTGACTGAAACAGCAAGTTTGCAATCAAGTTTTCACAAGTACATGTCACAACTATATCATAAATAAAACCTGGCCAAAAAAACTTTAGGATGCACTAAAGAATTAAAACGTCACCAAAAAAGTCCTGAAATCAATGAATTTTGGTACATTCACAAATCAACATGGAAAGAAGTTAAAAGGAAACCAGTAAGTGAATACAGCAACTAAAATTAGTGTTAGTATGATTCCTTTGGATAGGCAGATAAAAGTTTACATATGTTCAGAAATGAAATTAACAGTTGTTCCTCCTAGAGAGAATGACGACAAAAATCCTTTCTCAGTAATACATTCTTTGAAGATGAAAACCCAACCCACAGTACATACTCTCTCTCTACCACTGACTACCACTCTCAGTCCCACCTCCTCAAAGAGACCTTTACACATTCAAGGAACTCCTAAGCCCAAGAAACAAACAGGAACAGACTGAGAGACACCATTTTAATGGAAAGAAAATCTTCTAAACTCTGTTTTAAAGTTTCTGCCCAGAGTTTAACTCCACAGTCATTTGTAAATTAGAATTACCCCTCATCATTATCTAACCAGTCATGGAAAGAAACAGATTCTAGTAGAGATTTCAGCTTGCTAAATTATATTAGCATTCCCAAATTTAGCTGTTTCTTCTATCAACTTTGGATATCAATTAAAGACATTAAATAGTGCAGAATTTATAACAAAAAAGCAGGAGTGCCAAACCCACTGCGGCAACCTACTTTCAACATGTTTTAAGGTGGATATGTACGTATCTTTAAATGATATGCAACACTAGGGGCAAATAATGGGGGAAAGGACAAGAGCTAAGGGGAGGTTTGGATTTTCTATTTAGTGAGGGTGTGTTTATCAGTCATCTTTCTCTTGGGAACAACGAAATTATCTAAAATTGAGTGTGTTGATGAACTGTGAACTTTGGGCATTATACATGATACCCAATGAAAGGAGGTGGCTGACTAAGAATTAGACTGGCGAAAGATGGTGTACATATATGATCTAATATTGTGCTGCTACAAAAGTTGTGAGGTGTGCAATATTGTGAATGAACCTATGTGACATTTGGTGAGGCAAAGTAAGTCAGAAACAAAAGAGCAAACATTGTGGTCTTGTTTAGAAAATACTTATATAGAAAACTGGGACCTAGATTGTTAGTTCTTAGAGCAGTTACATTTAGTCCAGAGCAGTAATTGTTAATTCTGGATTCTGACAGGCTGTTTTATATATGTATAACCTGGTATTTAGAGATAAGAACAAAGCTGATCAGGCTGGGATTAAGGTAATTCAGAATACAGTGGTAAGGAAGATATTATCTATATTTTAGAATCTCATCTACTCTTTGAGATCAAAGGAAGAAAGGTTTATTTTGTCTAGAACCTAAATTTTCTGTAGCACATAATCTAACTCAGCCTGTCTGGAGAGAGCATATAAACAATCCAAATACAGGGAGCCCAGAATAAGAATGAGAGCCTTTAATCCTGTATAGCTTAATGCAAAGCCTAGATACATCCCAGAGTATATTAAGCAGATAATCAAAAAGTATTGGCAAAGTCCCTGGAGGGATGGGAGAAAAAACATGGAATTATTAAACTTTACCGTCAGGGATTCCCCTCATACTGTGTCAAACATTATGAACACCAAAGCCAATTGGTCAAGCACTTAATCTTGATACTTACTCTTATAAAGCTTATATATGTAGTGGAGAAGCTTAGCCTACTTATAGGTACGCCTAAGAGTTACTTCTGGAGGATCTCTCTTGTTGTTCAGATGTGGCTCACTCTCTCTAAGATCAACTCTGTAAGTGAAATCATTGCCCTCCCCTACATGAGACATGACATCCAGGTGTGAAAGTCTCCTTGGCAGCATGGGAGATGACTCCCAGGGATGAGTCCTGCATTGGCACCATGGGATCAACAATTCCATCCTGACCAAAAGGGGGAAAAGAAGTGTAACTAATAAAGGATCAGTGGCTCAGTACGTTCAAATAGAGTCAAGAGGCTGCTCTGGGGGTCACTCTTACACAAGCTTCAGGTAGACATCGCTGCCTATCAAAATTTGCAAAACCCCAACCAAACCATTCCAGCCAATCTCAAAGAACACCTAGGGCAATATATATAAGATTCTACAAAGGTTCCATGCACTAGGGTAACTTTCCAGAAACCTACAACCTCCAGATGGGTCCCTGGACAGATAAGTCCTAAAACCTAAAGGTTTCATCTTCTCCAGAACATCAGCTAGCTCATGCCACTATCTCATATTAATGACAGCCCCTTCTAATATGAAAAAGTTAGAATGGCCATAACCCAAATACTCCTAAAGAGTGGGACAGAAAGATCAAAGGTGATGGTGGAGTTATACAGAGAGGGAAGGGTTTAACAAATGAATATGACTGTTGAAATCACTGAACTGATATTTCTTTTAGTCTCCAGTATCTTAGAGTTGCTAGAAATAAAAACCTAAAATTGTGGAACTGTAACCCATACCAAACTCTGAAATCTGTTGTTCAACTAATTGTTGTGCTATGCTTTGAAATGTATTGCTTTTTTGTATATATGCCATTTTTCATTAAAAAAAATTTTTAGAAGTCACCCATGATGATAAAAAAACATTAATTCCTTCTAGCCTCCTATTCTGGAGCAGCAAGAAGGAAAAATCTGAGAGGATGGTATTGTAGCTGATGACAACCTCTGGGATCTGTCCTATAACTACATGTTGAAGAGTGCTCTGAAAATTATTGCTTTTTTCTTTCTTTGCTTTGCATATATGTCATATTATACAATTTTTTTAAAAGTTTTTTTTTTTTTTTTAATGGATAGGCGAGGTCCTTGAGCAACAGGAGAAAAAATATAGATTAAACTTTATCACCGGGGAAACCCCTGAAACTGTGTCAAACATTGGGGACACCAAAATCAACAGGTCAAGCCCTTGATCCTGAGGCTTGCTCGAACCTTATGTATGTAGCAGAGAAGCTTAGTTATCTATAGGTATGCCAAAGAGTTACTTCTGGAAGACCTCTTTTGTTGCTCAGATGTGGCCTCTCTCTCCCTCTAAGCCCAACTCTGCAAAAGAAATCACTGTCTTCCCTGCCATGTGGGACATGACACCTAGGGGTGAAAGTCCCTGGTGGCATGAGCGATGACTCCAAGAGATGGATGAGCTTGGCCCTGGCACTGTGGGATCAATAATGCCATCCTGACCAAAAGGGGGGAAAGATGTGCAACAAATAAGGTATCAGTGGCCGAGAGAGTTCAAGTAGAGTCAAGTGGCTACTCTGGAGGTCACCCTTATGCAAGCTTCAGTTAAGACATTGCTACCTACCAAAAACTTGTCAAACCCCAATCAAAACCATTCCTGCCAACCCTAAAGAACATCTAGGGCATTATATAAGATTCTACAAAGGTTCCATGCACAAGGGTAACTTTCCAGAAACCTACAATCTCCAAATGGGTCCCCAGACCAAGTAAGTCCTGAAATACAGAGGGGTTAGCCTCTCAATAAGATCAACTAGTTTCATCCCCCAATCCCATATTATTAACAGCCTTCCCAACATGAAAAAGTTACAATGGGTATAGCCCGAATACCCCTAGAGAGTAGGAGAAAGATCAAAGGTGATGCTCGAGTTATACAGAGAAGGTAGGATGGTTTAATAAATGAGTATAATTACTGAATCATTATACTGATCATTCTTTTAGTCTCTAGTATCTTGGAACAACTAGAAGTAAAAACTTAAATTGTGGACTTATAACCCATATCAAACTCTGAAATCTGTCCTATAACTAATTGCTTCAATGTGCTTTGAAATGTATTGCTTTTTTGTATATATGTTATTTTTCACAACACAGAAAAAAAGTGGATTGTGATGAGAATTGCAAAGCTATATGATAATACTGTATATCACTGATTGTACACTTTGGATGATTAGGGTATGTAAATATATAATATACATCAATTAAAAAAACACACACATTCCCTTTGAATGAGTAATGTCACAAAAAGGAGTTTACCCTATGGATACACATAGGACATTTCAACAAGACATTTGTAGAAGAAAGTTCACTGTAACATTATTTATCAGGACTTTAAAAACACATTCAAAATATCCATCAGTAGAGACTGGCTAAATAAAAATGGCATATCCCTACAATAGACTACTATGCAAAAATAAATAAAGTATTTTAAAGCAATTATTATAGCCATACCTAAGGAAGTAAAGGAAAATATGTTCATAATGAATGAAAAATTAATCGCAGTAGAAAAATAAACTCTGAAAAAGGACCATATAAAAATTCTAGAACTGAAAAAAACTACAGTTGAAATAAATGATTTAAGTTTGCCAGCACAATGGAGATGACAAGTCAGTGGGTTTAAAGACAAAACAAAAATCACCAACCTCTGAAGAGTAAGAAAATAGATTAAAAAATTAAAAAAAAAGAGGATAACAGCTCAGAAACATGTGGGACAGTATCAAAACCTCTGATATGTAATTAGAGTCCCAGAAAGAGAGGACAGGAATAAGGCAGAAAATATACTTCAAGAAATAATGAGCAAGAATTTCCTAAGTTTGGTCAGAGACAATTTAGATTCAAGATGTTCAGCAGCAGAAACACAAAAGAAATCATACTAGGTACATCATAGTCAAACTGCTGAAAATTTAAAAAAAAAATTTTTTTTTTGAAAGCACAACAAGAAAAATGACACAGGAAAACCATTCACAAATTTCTGGTCAAAAACTATGAAGCACCAGAGACAATGGAATGCAACAACAAAAAGACACACCCTATTTTAAAATGGGCAAAGGATTTGAATAGATAAATCTCCGAGGAAGATATATAAATGGCCAGGAGGCACATGAAAAAATGATCAACATCATGGGCCACTAAGGAAATCAAATCAAAACCACGAGATACAACTTCATACCCACTAGAATGAGTTTTAATTTAAAAACAGGAAACTAAGTCTTGGAAAAGATGTGGAGAAACTGGAAACCTTGTATATTGCTGGTAGGAATGTAAAACGGTACATATGTGGAAAACAGTTCGGCAATTCCTCAAAAAGTTGAACAGAGACTTACAATATGACCCAGCAATTCTACTTTAGGAATTTCCAAGAAAAATAAAAAATGTCTACACAAAACTTGTACATGAATGTTTACAGCAGCATTATTCATAATAGCCAAAAGTTGGGAAACAACTAAAATGTCCATCAACAGATGAATGGACAAACAAAATGTGATATATACATATAATGGGAAATTATTCAGCCATAAAAAGGGATGAGGTGCTGATACATGCTATAACTTAGATGAACCTCAAAAACATGATGTTAAGTTAAAGAAGTCACACAAAAGTTCACATACAGTATGATTCCTTTCATATGATAGATCCAGAATAGACAAATCCATAGGCACAGAAAACAGATTTGAATTTACCAGGGGGGTACAGTGGGGGGGGGGGGACAGGAAGTGAATATCTAATGAACAGAGATGTTTTTATAGGGTGATGAAACAGTCTTGAATCTAGAGCAAGCTAGTGGTTGCCTACACATTGTAAATACACTAAATGCCACAGAATTGTACATTTAAAAATTGTTACTTGTATGTTATGTGAATTCTACCTTGATTAAGGAAAGCTAAAAAAAATGAATTTTTTAAAAATACATATTTTACTTGAAAATCTATAAAGTACTGAAGACCAATGAAAAAGATCATCCATCAGCTTATTATCTAGAGACAATCACTGTCAATAAGCTGGGGCAAAAACTTTTTTTAGAAAGTAGGCTGATGCCTTGGGTATTCACAAAGCACACATACCATTTTTTCTTTTAGCAATACATTACTAACATTATTGCATGTCGATGAATATTCTTCAATACATTTTTAATGGTTGTTTATAATAATATCAAATCCTTAATATTGAAGATTTAGGTGGTTTTTGTTTCCTATTAATAAAATATGCAGAACAGACTCACACAGACAATTTGAATATAATTATTTTCTTAGGATAGAGTAAAAAGTTAAAAAAAAATTGCTGGGGCAAAGCAGAAGCACATTTTTACGTCTTTAGATCTATCTATATATTAGTTTACATTTGGAAAAGATGTGAAAAACTTGTATATGTTTAGGTTTATGTGACATAAAACAAGCTCATTATATGCTAGCAAATCTAATGCAAGTCATCTGAATAAAACAGCAAGGTTTAAAATGTCCAAATTCACTTATTAGATGGTTTTCTAAAGTGGACATGGACTATCATTAATCTATGGTGAAAACAATTTGCTATTCCTTGTCTGACCTGTTTTTCTATGAGATTTTGATTTTCTTTGAAGGAAAGAGAATTTTGCAGGAGGCAAAGGAGAAAGACTGTCACCTGCAATCACAGCCACTAGAGAAAAGAGATGGCAAGGTGCAAAAGCACATGGACTCCAAAAAAGTGACAGTAGCAGCTGTGACATCATAACATAATAGGCCAGTGCTGAGCTGCAGCCAGGGACTAGCATGCCCTAGCATGCTATCCTTACAAAGTATAGCCTCCTGCAGTGTGCCAAGAGCCAAGGAGATTTACTCTGGGTGAAAAAGTACTTCCATCATCAGTGATCATGAATTGTACCAAAGAACATCAGAACAAAGGATTAAATGTGAATTCAGAATATGTTTATAACTTATTGAGGTAAGCAGCCAAGACTAGGAATATAAAAGAGATCCTTATTGAACTAGTTGGGTAAAAAAGAATTTGAAAACCATATGCTAAGAAAGCAAAATAAACTAATTCAGTTCACAGCACAATAGAGAGACAATAAATAGAAACTTCAAAGTGTTTACGAGGACATATTCAACATCAACGTAGCAGTTTAAAGTTTTTGATTTCAAAAGAGTGTAAAATTTTGGATCTGAGGTGCACAACGATTGCAGAAGAATTTTCACTTGAAAGTGGGGGGCAGGAAGATCTGGGCCCCAAGAAAAACAAATGGAAATCTCAACCAGGTGACCTGAAAGATAGGTTCTTCTTTTGCTATAATTTGAGGATCCTCACACTACTACATTTCCCTCGTTTATACCTCTTTTACCAGTCAGGAACTGTATTTTCTGAGCCAATCATGGTACTTGAAATGTAACAGGTTCTCAACAAATACTTGTAGTATGAACAAGAAATTTCACTACCTATTTCAAGTTCAAAAGTAAGGAAACCTATTGTTATTTGCCCACCTATAAAGAATGTACTAATATTTTAGACAGAAAAATTATTTGTGTATTATAGCTATACATATGTCAAACTACAGAAAATGATAAATGAACAGACAGAAGCACTGAGCAGACAAACATATGGGAAGCGGGAGGGAGAAGCAAGGACTTACGACTACACTCAAACTTTAAAACAGAAATGAAGCCTTGAGAAGTGGCAAGAGACAAACTTAACTAGATAAAGCCTTTTGTTTTGGAGATGCTCTGGAATGTTTCTTTTCCTTCCCCAATTCCCTTCTCTCTCTTATCATTTTGAGCTGAAAAATCAAGAAAAATGTTTGTTCTGTATAAAAACTTATCTTGTTATAGCAACCTTAAGTGCTAGAGGATCCTGAAAGCTCTAAGAATATTTGTTTCACATTTAGACACAGGCCACTTCCTTTAGAAAACACATTACAACTGCTTTTCCAGGATAAACAAAAAGGTAAAAAATTTAGGAATCAGAATCTCTCCTTTTTACTCTCAACCAGTTTTCCCTTCCCTTCTTACCCATTTTCCTTCAACTACTGACAAAGCAGCTCTAATCCTAAACAGTGATACTAGAATAGTGAGATAGGACTGCACAACTGTCTGCTCCCTCTTCCCTGGGTCAAAAGGACCTCTTAACCTGAAAAATAGCTTTTAGAACCCAAGTGTATGATTTTCCTGTATAGAAGCCTTCAGATTATTTTAAAAGGTAATATTGTAAGTGGTTATACAGCAGATCAAATATACACCTATAACAGAAAACTTACAAAAAAACTGTTTTGTTATGTAAACTGAGGCCAAGATAAAGCTGTAGTAACAGCCAACATATAGTTTCAAAAAAATACTGTATCTTAACATAAATGGAAGTGAAAATATACTCTAGAAAAATGTCAGATAATTCAAAGTGCTTCTAGTTATCACAATAACATGGTAATAATATAAAATTGAAAATACATGTGTATGATTTTCAATAAATTATTAAATGTAAGCAGAAATCTATTATTTCATCTTTACCTTAAAAGTTAACATATTGAAAGCTGGCCAAAATACTTTTCTTTGTAATTTCATAAGGAAAATTAAGAAAATTAATACTTTGAGAAATGTGATTCATTCAAATACAATGCAGAGGCACAGTTCTTAGATTCAGACTATTTAGAATTTTAGAACTGGCATTACCATTTACCAAACGGTTGCTACAATAACTAGGCAGGTTACTTGTGCTTTTGGAGACCCAGTTTCCTACATTCACAGATTGGGATTACCATCAACTCTGAGGGGAGACATAAATTTTAAGATATATATGATTCCTAGCACAGTGCCTGACACACAGGACTCAATAAGGACTCAGCCAGTAGCTAGTATTTCATAAATATCTAAAGAATTAAAATAAGACATTTTAGAACCATTATGAAAACAAACTTGAGGTGAAGAACAATGTTCCCAAGCATTTGATAGATTAATAGAATAGGTGAAGACCTGACAACTCTAATTCTTCAAAAGAATATGGAATGCTGAATCACTATATTAATATTCTATCTAGCCTCCAGTGTGTAGGAGAAGCTAGAAGGAAAAATCTGAGATGGTGGAATAGTGATCTGTTCTGTGACTGCTTGTCGAACTGTGTTTGAAAATTACTGTTGTTTTCTTTCTTTGCTTTGTTTGTACCTTATCTTTTACAATTAAAAAATGTGAAAAAAAGAAACCCTTGCTTGGAAGCCCCAAGACTGGGACACAGTTTGGGTTGCTACCTGAATCTGGGCACCCCAAATTGCAATTCTAAGAGCCCAAATAAATGATTTTTTGCCTTGAAAAAAAAAAAAGGCATATTCAAAGTTCAATATCAAAAGTAACAAATTCATTGATATGGCTTCAGATTCCACACTGCAATCAACCTTTAAGAAACTACCACATGTCAGTATTTGTTGTAACATTAGACTATCTACAGCTATTCAATAAGGACTTTCCCAATTACATGTCTGTGAGGCTAGATTTTCTTCATACACTTCAACCAAAGTAACACATCACAACAGAATGAATGCAGAAAAAGATCTGAGTATCCAATTGTCTTGATTAACCTAGACGTTAGAGTTGCCAACATGTAAAGCAATGTCATTATTCCTATGAAAAATTATCTTTTGTT
The DNA here is from genome assembly GCA_004026745.1 of Myrmecophaga tridactyla. Classification (NCBI taxonomy): domain Eukaryota; kingdom Metazoa; phylum Chordata; class Mammalia; order Pilosa; family Myrmecophagidae; genus Myrmecophaga; species Myrmecophaga tridactyla. The sequence continues at coordinate 33,690 of PVIY010017409.1, forward strand.
TTTTGAAACTGTATAATTATTTTCCATAAAATATATTATTTCTGTTAATTCAGGTTGCCATTATTTTTACATGAAATAATACGTATTTTTAGTTTCTGTCTTAATTTCTAATATGGTAAATATCAATAGATATTACCTACAAAAAAAATAATAAATTTCTTTCCAATCCTGAATAATCCCTCAGAAATTAAATGTTCCTAAATCCAAAAAGTTTGAGAGCCACTGTTTTAGAACTTCCACAAGACAGATTCTCAATTCAAATGGAATAGTTTAAAAAATAAAAAAAAAAATGGGTGGGCAAAAAAAAAAAAGAATATGGAAAAAAATACAACTATTAATAAGTGATGAAATATGTTATTCTACTGGGCCTTACGAAAGAAACAGCGAAGTTTACCATAGAAAATTTCAGTATTTTGTTTTATAATATCAATACTATACATGGAAAATAAATCCTAAGGTGTTTTTTACCCACCAATAAGGGTGAAATTTCTGGCATATGAAAAAGCAGTCTACAAGTTAACATTGAGTTCTTTAACATGAGAAAGCTGAGTTAATACATGCTTTTTATACAAGTTTGACAAAAGTTATTGTCATTACTCAATTTGATCACCCACTTTACTCAAAACACGTGCCAAAACTTCTGAAGGAATCCAGAAATCAAATTCACTGGAAGAGAGAATTAAATTTCCCATAGTTACACATCTGTTTTCAAAATAATGTGATGCAAACTTTGAAGACAATTCCAAAAGTTCCCAAAATGCTTTGCACAGCAGCAAAAGCACTGAAGAATGTGTATACCGATCTGAACATCTACATAAGGTTTTGGATGTGTGTTACAAAAAAGAAAAACGGCTTCATTAATGTATTGCAATGTTGGCTAATATCAATAAGCTAAAACCATCTTCAGCAATTAGTTTAGATTCTCTAATGCTAATAAATGCATGAAATATTATCTTCTCAGAACAGAAAGGAAAAGAATAATATCCAAGTCAATAGTGGCGGCTTCAAAAAATTAAAATTACGGGTGTCATAACATGACAGAATTCAGTAATTTCTGCAAACAGTCTACTTTCTCATAGTCCTTAATCGCAAAACATTCCATCAGACATGGGACTGATCCAATTCAGTTCAAAACAACATATTAATAAATTCTCCATACAGGCAGATCAGCAATTAAATCTCTTTGGTCTACACAGTAGTGTCCACCTGCTTTGCATACCAGAAATACAACCGAGTACCTTGTCTCACTATTAGAATAGTCATCTTCAACTTATTACTTGTAAGAAAAAACAAACGATCATATTAGTAAGCCACCACCCTCGAGTAGAATATCATCTCATCTAGCAAAGACTCTATCTTCCTTAAAAATGCTTTATATACCATATGATGTGACAATTCCACTCCTAAATTTATACCCAAAAGAAAAATCACACAAAAACTTTTACACAAATTTCCTAACATTATTCATAATAGGCAAATAGCAGAATCAACCCAAAGGTTCATCAACTGATGAATGGATAAACAAAATGTGGTATATCCATACAATGGAAGTAAAAGAGGCCAGACACAAAGGGCTACAGATTGCATGATTCCATTTCTATGAAATGTCCAAAATATGCAAATCCACAGAGGCAGAAAATAGATTAGTGGTTGCCAGGGACCAGGGGCAAGGAGGAATGAGAAGTGATTGCTAATGGTATGGGGTTTCTTTCAGCAGTGGTGAAAATGTTCTAAAACTAGATTGTAGTAATGGCTATACAACTCTGTCAATATACTAGAACTACGGAACTGTACACTTTAAGAGGGTGAATTCTATATTATGTGAATTATATCACAATATAGCTATTATAAAAAAAGAACAATCTGGAGTATAAATGTATATACATAAATGCGCATATACATATATAATAAATTTAAACTAATTTAGGGATAAACATATAGTTTCAAATCTATTTACATTAATGTTAATTTTTAAAAGATTCTAAAATAGCAACACAGTTGAAGGCATACTGGAATATCTCCTAAACAACTCTGATAATCACTAATACATATTACAAATTTAACCGTATCCCTCCACTGAACTAGCAATTTTAACTCCTACAATCTGCAAAATAGATCAATATACCCACTAATGTATTAGCTAAGCTTTAATTTCAATTTCATATATAAAAATGGAATCAAGAACTTTAAAGTTAAATAATTTGTCTCAGAATATATAACAGAGGACAGAAATTAAATCTTTTATAACCTCATAAGCTTCAGAGCACATACAGGTTCCTTATACGCACAATGGACCAAATAACGAATGTATGAAATACTTTCTTAATACCACATTTATAAAACAGGGACATAATGTGTAAAACTTTTGCTCTATATGCTATCCCTAAAAATCACATCAGGAACAGATGGTAAATATTTTAGGCTTTGTGGATCCTACAGTTGCTGACACAATTACTCAATTCTGTTCCTACAGCATAAAAGCAGCCATGGCCAATATACAAATGAATGGGCAAGACCAGATTTGGCCTGTATGCTGTAGTATGCCAACCCCTGCTTTAGATAACAGCACTATCCAATATAATTCTCTACAGTGATAGATATGTTCTAATATCTGGTACTGAGCACTGAAAATATGCCTGATATAATTTTAAAATAGCCACATGTGGCTAGTGGCTACTGTATTGAACATCACTACTTTAGACTGCTAACCAGCCAACTGTACCACTGTTCAAAAAAAAAAAGTAAACCAGTTTATATATATATTTAACATAGGCAGGCACTGGGAATTGAACCCGGGTCTTCAGCGTGGCAGGTGAGTACTCTACCAGCTGGCCCACCATGGCCCGCCGAAACCAGTTAATTTCTAAAACTAAAAAGGAACACTGTGGTTGTAATATAGGATGAACTGGAAAGTGAAAACATGGTATAAAATATCTCAAAATTCTAAGCAAATTAATCTCAGCTCAAACAGGATACGTGTAGAGTTCCATATATCTGGATTTTGCCATACTTTGTCTGGTATAAACTTGCTGGATTCCAGCTCTGAGATCATCCCAGATCTGGTCAAGGCCAATCTGCTTCAATCCATGTGGATTCTGACTCCTGTTTGATGACATTGTGAACAATATTTTCAAATCGTCCAGTGCAGCAATCCTTATTCAAGGTACAGCTAATCCTCCATTAGATGAAAATATACAGTATCATTCCAAATTTATTCACAGCAGCTCTGAAAGGATGTCCTTCAAATGTAGAGAATGAGATTTCATTGCAGGGAAACCTGAGAAGAAATAGAAAAAATTAATTCTTCCTCAACATTCTAAGTGTCATACACTGACAAAATATTCAGTTTCAGTTCATAGGCATTAGCATCTATTACTCTACTCCAGGGATTCTTTATGTTAAAACACACTCATATTATACGTTCTGAGCTTAGAAACATGCTTAGACATTTTGTTTAAAATCATTATGATTATTAGCTCTCACAAAAGAAGCTTCAAACAAGCATAACTCTGTTGCCTTTTTTTCTTTAACCTTTTACAGTTATCAAACCTAAGATATATCATTTGACCTACATATCATTTAGAAAGAAAAACACAACGAAAAAAAGGTAAAAGATAAGCTCAGAAAATTCACAGAAAGAGAAGCACAGCTAACAGAAAAAAAACATTCTATCTCATTAACACTTCGCATAAATAGTTTTCACTTAGCCCACTGACAAAAATAGAAAAGTTGGTAAGGGTGAAGATTAAGTAAAATGGTTACAGCCTTTTTAGAAAGAAATGTGGCCAGAATTATCAAAATTTAAAATGTCACCTGAAATCAGAGAAAACTGGGTTGATCAGCCACACACCTTTTTAAGTAACTATACTTTTCTAAGCCTCGATTTCCTAAGTCTACAAAATGGGGCAAATCAACTTTCTGGGGTCATAAAGTTTAAATAAGATAATGTATATCAAATTTTTAACACATGGTAAATGCTCAACAAATGATAATGGCTATTGTACGTAAGTGCATGAAGCTACAGTAAAATACAATTCATAATGCTTCAAGGATCTTGGATCCATAAATACAGGATCTTAGATATTTAATACTGTAGTAAATGCAATATCACAGATGTATTTGAAGTACTGTCTATATACATCACATCAATGTGAAGGTTTCTAGTATTTCTAGTGTAAAATTAAGAAACAATTATTTAAATGGATTCATAACCATGGTGATTTATATAGAATAAAGCTTATTAATTTTAAAATAAATGTTGCTGGAAGGTAAATAAGATCTGGAAAAATAAGAATAGATCATCAAGAGTCTGCAAATTTAAAAGTCCCCTTTGGGGAATGGTGAGAACGGAGAGAAATTCAACTTCCTCAAGTTGAATTCTTGATATTCTCACAAGCAGTGTGGACAACCAAAGCTATAGGCTGAGCCCCCAGTCTTGGGGTTTGTTCATATGAAACTTAACCTCACAAAGGATAGGTCAAGCCTACTTAAAATTTAGGCCTAAGAGTCACCTCCAAGAGAGCCTCTTTTGTTGCTCAGATGTGGCCTCTCTCTCCAGCCACACAACAAGCAAACTTACCACCCTCCCCCTGTCTACGTGGGACATGACTCCCAGGGGTGTGGACCTTCCTGGCAACATGGGACAGAAATCCCAGAATGAGCTGAGACTCAGCATCAAGGGATTGCGGAAAAACTCTAGAATGAGCTGAGACCCAGCATCAAGGGATTGAGAAAACCTTCTCAACCAAAAGGGGGACGAGTGAAATAAGACAAAGTGTCAACAGCTGAGAGATTCCAAACAGAGTCAAGAGGTTGTCCCTGAGGTTATTCTTACACATTAAGCAGATATCACCTTGTTATCCAAGATGTAATGGAGAAGCTGGAGGCAACTGCCTGAAAATGTAGAGCTGTGTTCCAGTAGCCATGTTTCTTGATGATGAATGAATAATGATATAGCTTTCACAATGTGACCGTGTGATTGTGAAAACCTTGTGTCTGATGCTCCTTTTATCTATCTTGTCAATGGATGAGTAGAACATATGGAATAAAAATAAATAATAGGGGGAAAAATGCTAAAAGAAATTTAGTTTGAAATGCTAGTGATCAATGAAAGCGAGGAGTAAGGGGTATGGTACGTATAATCTTTTTTTTTTTTGTTTTCGTTTTATTTCTTTTTCTGTTGTCTTTTTATTTCTTTTTCTGAA
>PVIY010017409.1:38993-49619 GCA_004026745.1 Myrmecophaga tridactyla
AAAAAGTCCGCAAATTCAAGCTTAGGTTTCTTATCAACTAATTCAGTGTGCCCTGAAATCCAGACCTATATCCTAAATGGCACTCTCTGTAATGTAAGGCACATTTAAGGACCTTGTAGATGATGCTTGTGGGTTAAGAGTCTGAACAATGTGATATCACCTTGTTAGTCAAGATGTAATGGAGAGGCTGGAGGGAACTGCCTATAAATGTAGAGCTGTGTTCCAGTAGCCATGTTTCTTGAAGATGATTGTATAATGATATAACTTTCACAATGTGACTATATGATTGTGAAAACCTTGTGTCTGATGCTCCTTTTATCTACCTTATCAACAGACAAGTAAAACATACGGAATAAAAATAAATAATAGGGGAACAAATGTTAAAATAATAGTAGATTGAAATGTTTGTGATCAATGAAAGGGAGGGGCAAGGGGTATGGTATAAATGAATTCTTCCTGTTGTCTTTTTATTTCTTTTTCTGAATTGATGCAAATGTTCTAAGAAATGATCATGATGATGAATATGCAACTATGTGATGATATTGTGAATTACTGATTATATATGTAGAACGGAATGATCATATGCTAAGAATGCATATAATAAGAGAATAAGAGAAAAAAGAGTGTGAACTATGAAATAAGTGCTAGCATTTATAATCTGAGCTATGGGACTTAATATTTTATGAAACTACAACATCACATCAATTCCAGACTCTGAAAATACTTTATTTCAAACATTCAAATAGGTATGTTCAAATGTAAAATTGAAGACTATCTAATAGAAACAACTCAGCAACCACTCTGCAGATGTTCCCTATATACAATTTTAACCTGCTTTTCCGTTCATCTACCTTGGGAGATCACACCAACACCCAACTTGATAGTAATCAGTGTGTTTTGGACTGACTGTACCACCCGATATCTTCAACACTCATTTCCGCAACACTTATTTAATTTACCCTAAGGAGAAATTATCACTTTAATTCTTCAAAATTTGCAGCTCAATTAATTCTATCTCAGGTATCTACCTCATATCCATTTAGATATTCTTTTACTTCTTTTTCTTTCTTCTATTCTAATTTCCACGAGCAACCAAGAAAAATATTTCACTCATCCCATTTTTATCTTTTCCCTGCCTTATTTCAACTGGGCACAATAAAAGTAACTGATAAGCATAGTATGGTGATATAGCAAACCTTCTCTCTACAACCCTCCATATTCCAATGATTCACAAATGTCTATTTCTAGCCCAGATTTCTTCTCTGAACTCCAAGCTTGTCTAAATGTCCAAATGCCCTGTTTATGACTTCTCTGGGATATCTCAAAACCCCAATGGGTCTAGAAACAAATTCAGGATCTGCCCCACTCCATGTCCCACCAGTGTTGCCCTTGGGCAAATGATCTAACACCTCCTCCCTCATCTTTCACATTCGGAATCCCACTGATTTTAACTTCTGAGGTCATTTCAAATCCATTCACTTATCTCCTTTCCTTCTTTTCCATAGTTCAATCATCTTTTGCCTGAACCACTACTGTAGTAATTTGGACTCCCATACCTCCATCCACTTGCACCACCCCCATCCATTCTTCACATAGCAATCAGTCTGAAATTGTAAATCTAATTAGGTTGTCATTCTAAGAGGAATAGGGAGCCAAGGCAGAATTTAAAGCAAGGACATCATTAATCATTAATATGGCATGATCACATCCTTTTCTAGCTCTCCACCTGCCTCTTAGAAAATCTTCCTCTTCATTTCCTTTGGTATAGCTACTCAGGGTTATTTTTCACCTCTTAGATATTGGAGTCTCCACACCTAAGGATCTCTGCATTTGTTGGTCTACACAGAAGGGCAAATACTGTTTGATTCCACTTATATAAATATCTAGAAAAAGCAAATTCAAAGAGACAAAGTAAATTACAGGTTACCAAGGAGCCAAGATCAGGGGGAGTAGCAAAGGCAAAATGGGAAGTTATTGCTTAGCAGGTACAGAGCTTGTGGTACTGAAAAGGTTTTATAATGAATGGTGGTAATGGTAGCATAATATTATGAATGTAATTGACATCACTGAATCGTACATATGAAAATGGTTAAAATAGGAAATTTTGTGTTGTATATATTTTCCCACAATAACAATTTTTAACAAAACAAAACGGAATTTATTTTCTTAACACTACTGATAGATATCGAACAGAACAGTCTAACAAGTTATCCCTATAAAAACTTCTGGTACATAACTTACTTGTAAACTGGAAACTTTATGTACCATGAATTTGTACATCAAAAGTTATTTGATTTTAAGAGTAAACTATCGTCACAGACAATACGGGTTCACCAGAATACTAGTCTGAATTTTAGGTTTTTCATTTTAAAGTGCCAAGAAACGGCAAAACTATAAACAGAGCCCTTAGAGAAACCAGATTCATTGATACCTATCTATTAAACTAAGAAACCCAAAAGATTCAATTACAGGAGCTAATAATTTAAAAGCGTGGACAAATCAGAATAATTGTATAAATACTGAACTTATCTGGATATTATGAAAGCCCAATTTTTTAAAGTCTGTCATTTTTCTTTTAACTAAGAAAAGTATTTCAAATATAACAATATCATGGATGAAGTCAAGATATCATTTATGCCCCATCAAAGTTACAATACACCAGATAAAAATGGTCACTGTAGGTTTTCCTCAAAGATTAACATTTTCTCTATAATGCTTCCATTCTCATTTTTCAGCATAAGTACACCAAAAACCCTCTTGTATAGGCATATCCTGTTTTACTGCACTTTGCAGAGACTGTGTTTTTAACAAATTGAAGGTTTGTGGCAACCTTGCATTCAGCAAGTCTATCAGTGCCATTTTTCTAACAGCAGATGCACACTTTACATCTCTGTGTCACGTTTTAAGGTATGTACATTGTTTTTTAGACATAATGCTATTGCATACCTAAGAGAGTACAGTACAGTGTAAACATGACTTTTATATGCACTGGGAAACCGAAAAAATTCATGACTTACTTTATGCAATGTTTGTTTAAATGCAGTGGTCTGGAATCAAACCTGCAATATCTCTGAAGTATGCCTATACATTCTTTCTTCTTTGTATTTAAATTTCTGATTTCAATTAAGAGTCTTACTCATAATTACTGAAAACATGTATGAAGTCAAATATGACCTTTTCATGTTAAAATGTCAAGTTTAGTTTAACATATTTTATGTTCAGTTCTATATATGGTAGCTTTGTGCCATAGCATACCTCAGCTTCCTCCTGCTGTTCTCTGTTTTATTATTTTCTCTAACTATCCATTCCCTTTTTTCTAGTTGTCTCCACAGAGTATACAAAACTCATACAAAGTTGATGTGAAGTTCTCATATTTGCACATGTCCTTTTCTACCTAACTGGGCAAGTTTAAACAGGACAACCTTTATATTTTTTAATGTCCCCTGAAAGGCCCCATACATACACCTACCTATAGTACTAATACAGAGAAAGAATGATTTATGGCATAAATCTTTAGACTTATTCTTAATTTTTCTTTATATAGTTTATTTTATGAGGAAATCAACTTTTTGCTCTCATTTGGAGCACTTTGCCCCTGAAAATTTTATTACATCCAGAAAGGACACTGTATGCTGTTTCATCTGATGCCCACTTTGACAAATGTGTCTGCTTTATATGCACATATAACCCTATCGGCTTATATGGGGAAAAAAAAGTTTAAAAGGCTGGGAAAAGGGAATTCTATTATGTTGAAGTCTTTAAACAGCACGTTGTGTTCTTTTAACTGTTTCATTTATAGGTAATTACTGTATACTTTGAGATAACTACAATTTCAAATTCATTTGGATATATATCAGAAAAAGTTGTTTTCAAAATAAACTGAGGAGTATAAAAACAATTGAAATATTTTTTTAAAAACTAGAGGAAAGGCTACTGGGAGAGGACAAGTTAAAATGCTAAAAACAGACCAACAAAATCAGAATTTAACAAAGAATTTTGTGAACACTAAATACTAAGTTTTTTTTTTTTCGAGAAATTTTCACATATATACATTCTATACATGGTATATAATCAATGGCTCACAATATCATCACATAGTTGTGTATTCATCACCCTGGTCATCTTTTAGAACATTTGTATTACTCCAGAAAAAGAAATAAAAAGAAAAACACTCATACATACCATATATCTTACCCCTCCCTCCATTGACTACCAGTATTTCCATCTACCCAATTTTACCCTTTGTCCCCCCATTATTTATTTATTTAACCATATTTTTTACTCATCTGTGCATACCCTAGTATAAGGAGCACCAGACACAAGGTCTTCACAATCACACTGTCACATTGTAAATGTTATATCTTTATACAGTTGTCTTCAAGAATCAAGGCTACTGGAACACAGCTCAAAAGTTTCACGTACTTCCCTGTAGCCACTCCAATACACCATAACTAAAAAGAGATATCTATATAATGTATAAGAACAACCTCCAGGATAACCTCTCAACTCTCTATGAAATCTCTCAGCCACTGAAACTTATAGTCTCATTTCCCTCTTCCCCTTTTTGGTCAAGGCTTTCTCAATTCCCTTGAGGCCGGGTCCCAGCTCATCCTGGGATTTTTGTCCCACATTACCAGGGAAATTTACACCCCTGGGAATCATGTCCCACATAGGAGGAAGGGCGGTGAATTCACCTACTGAGCTGGCTTAGAGGCCACACTTGAGCAACAAGAGAGGTTTCCTGGGAGTGACCCTTAGGCCTAATTTTAAGTAGCCTTAGCCTATCCTTTGCAGGAATAAGTTTCATAGGGGCAACCTCCAAGATTGAGGACTTGGCCTATTGATTTGGAACTCCAAGATCATAGACTCAGCCTACTGATTTGGTTCTCCCCACTGCTTGCAAGAATATCAGAAATTCTCCAAATGGGGAAATTGAGTATTTCCTCATTTCTCCCCATTCCCCCAAGTGGACTTTGCAAATACTTCTTTATTCACTGCCCAAATCACTCTGGGATTTATAGGGTATCACACTAACCTGGACAAACCAATAAAATCTCACACCCTATTCAAGATTCCATGTACTTATGGTATTCAACTAAACTGACCACACAAGTTAAATTAGGAAATGAACTACCCAAAATATAAATTTTGTACCCAATAAACACCCTTTAGTCTTGAACAGAAGTTGAAATTTTAAAATATGGACATTATCATCCTTTACCCTGTATTCTGATATAAATGCTGGGATTTTAATTTAAGTTTACTGAACATAGAAAGTGAAGTAAACTTTTTTTTTTTAAGTACACATGAAAAACAGTTGAGGATTTTAGTAGAACTCAACCTGAATAAATTAAAGATGATACAGTAACTTAAAAAGGGGGGGGGGGGCACAGTAATCTCTAATCTCTGGCTACATACAGCATTCAAATCAAAGGAAATAAATATCCCAATTCCATCTTATGTTGGTCAAACAGATCAGTACTTAACTGTGACAGTCTCACAGGAAAATTAAACTAAGTCTCATTCAGCAGACCACAACACTTCCCAAATTTTATAAATCATGGCACATGCAAGGAAAGAAAGTTGGGAAATAACAATGGGGTAAATGATGGTTATTTGCAGGGGAATAGAGCAGCATAGGGGTCCTTTCAATTCTGGAACCCTCCTACCCACATCTTTATCAAGATCAAATATCTCGGCCCAATTTTAATTCTTTCACGGCACATTACATGTTGTACTAAGCACTCCAGTTGTGAAATTCTATGGAAAACAACAAAACAGGATGATAAAGAGTCTGGAAACCATCTTCAAAAATGTCTGAAGAAGAAAAGATTAAACAAAGACAAGGTAACTAACACTGAGATATTTAAGGACTTGTCTCGTAGAAAAGGCTGGGTTGCTCCACAGGGCTGTGAAAACCAATGGAATCAATAAATAAAAAGGCTTCCAACAATTTGAATTAATCAAACAGCCTATTTCTCAAAATTAATGGTCCATAAAATTCCTACTTTGAGTGCAAGTATGGACCAATTAAATGACCTCCAAGAATCCCCAAAATTTGACATCAGAGTCTATTTCGGTTTCATCTATGCATACAGAAAGGGCTTTTTTTAAAAAAGAGTACTAATAACAGTCTTCCACTAAGCACTAACTGGAACATCAAGTGAACATCAAGGGAATTTGGGAAATAACAGCTTTAATAAAGTTAAATTGACTGGTTTGTTACAAGACTCCAGAGGCCTTAATAAGCGAACATGCATTATGTATTTACAAGCAGAAAATATAGTACAGCGCATCTCCCACCCAAACTTACTTGGCCACAGAATATTTTTATGTGACCATATCTTGGGACTAGTTTTCAAGAAATAACTAGAAATTAAAAAAAAAGGAAAACAAAAAGATACATTTGTGCTGACACCTACTGACTCCTCTCTTGGTATAAACCACACACTATTCTGCAACTTTTGTCACTTAATGTTCTAGTTTGCTAGCTGCTGGAATGCAATATACCAAGAACGGAATGGCTTTTTAAAAGGGGAATTTAATAAATTGCTAGTTTACAGTTCTAAGGCTGAGAATGTCCCAATTAAAACAAATCTATAGAGATATCCAACCAAATGCATCCAGGGAAAGATACCTTGGTTCAAGAAGGCCAATGAAGTTCAGGGTTTCTCTCTGAAGTGAGAAGGCACATGGTGAACACAGTTAAGGTTTCTCTCTAGGCTGGAAGGGCACATGGTGAACAGGGCATCATCTTCTAGTTTTCTCTCCTGGCTTCCTGTTTCACGAAGCTGCCTGGGAGGCATTTTCCTTCTTAATATCCAAAGGTCACTGGCTGGTGGACTCTGCTTCTTGTGGCTATGTCGTTCTTCTCTGCTCTCTCTGAATCTCTCCTTTCTCCAAAATGCTTCCTCTTTCATAGGATTCCAGTAAACTCATCAAGACCCACATAGAATGGGTAGAGACATGTCTCTATCTAATCAAGTTTAATATCCACATTGATTGAGTCACATCTCCATGGAGATAACCCAGATTCCAACCTATAGCAATGAATAGGGATTAAGAGAAACAGTGGCTCCCACATGATTGCTGAGGATTAAATCACGGCTTTTCTAGGGTACATAAATCTTTTCAAACCAGCACACCTAATATTGACATCCCTTGCTTTACTTAATCAAACACGTCATTGTTTTTGTGATTTACATAATAATCCGTTATCTGTCAAACAAGTCCTATTTTAGGTGTTTTCTTGTTAACAATTATAAGGCTGCTACAAGTATGGCATATTTTTGGTTACTTGAGTATATGTACATGATAAATACGTATGTATATATATTATAAATATGATATGGACTATGGTACTATCTACTAAGACAGAATGGGAAGTCAATAGATTTCTGGAAAGATAGTTTATTTCTGGACATGGTGAATTTAAGATACTCATGAAATAACCTAGATAACTGGCAAAATGGGACTAAAGCACAGATGGGATGATTGGCTTACAAAAGCCAATATCTGACCTACCCTATTTAATTCTGAGAACCATAGACACTAGAGAAAATACAGGAAAGAGATGGGCCTAAATGGAATTCTGAGAAACATTCAAAATCGGCCACATGAAGAGGAACCCAGAGGTTATAAATACAAAGTTACAGCCAAAAAAGAATCAGAAGCCATATGCTAGAACTAAGGGAAGAATGAGGTCAAATAAAAGACTCTGTCATTTACTTCTTATATGGGTAAGCTACTTAATATTTTATTACCTCATGAAGTTAAAATTAAATGAGATAACATATGTAAACCCTATGTGACATGTTCAATAAGTACTGGCTGTTATTTTCAACATCATTAGGATGTCTGAAATGTACCTTCTGGATTATTTTTAGGTAACTTAGCAAGTGTTGTAAGGATAGAGATCCAACTGGAAAGGACTGTGAGGGATAAAAAGTAGACAATCTAAGAATTTTGGCTATGAAGGGATGTGTAGTTCATGAAAGGCACTAATTTCCCTTCTCTCTCTTTAAAGAGCAAGAACTAGAAGGATACGAGGTTGTGTCTGGGAGGTGGGATGCCTGAACCAGTGACTCTAGAAATAGTACAGAATAGGTGGTAAGGCCAAAGCTGGGCCACAACAGTGAATCAATGAAGTAGAATAGAGTTAAGGAAGTGAGAGATCAGGACACTGTATGGATTCTTCAAGTGCAAATTAAATCACCCAGGTTAATAGGTGCTGAGAGTGGAGAGAAAGACTTTCACCTGGCTGTAAGAGCGTCTAATTAATTTTTTTTTTAAATAATGGCTGTAAATAATCTATTTCAAAGGTGGATCATTTAAGGATCCACAATCTTCCTTTCTTAAGAGAAATAACAATATTTGTTTGAATATTAGTACTGATCCTATTTTTGAATGAGATTTGTTTTGGTATTAATTTTTTATTAGAGAAATTATAAGTTTACCGGAAAACCATACAGAAAAATAGAGTTCCTATATATCCCCCGCCATTAACTTATTGCATTAGTGATACCTTTGTTGCAATTGATAAAAAAATATAATTATACTATCAACTACAGTCCATTCTTTACATTAGGGTTCACTGTGTTATATAGTCTTACTTTTTCTAATTATTATTTTTATTCTAGTTAACACATATACAACCTAAAATTTCCCCTTTTAGTCACATTCAAACATATAGTGTTGTTAATTACATTCACAATGTTGCGATACCATCATCATCATCAATTACCAAAAGCTTTCCATTTCCCCAATCAGAAATTCTGTACAATTAAAGCATTAATTCCTCATTCTCTACCCTCACCCTGCCTCTGATAACCTGAATTCCAGTTTCTGGTTATGAATTTACTTATTCTAATTAGTTCACATTCGAGATCATACAATAATTTTTCTGTCTGGCTTACTTCATTCAACATAACGTCTTTAAGACCCATCCATGTTGCCACATGTATCAGAACTTCATAATACTCATCCTGTTCATTCACTCATCCATAGATGCACACCTGAGCTACCTCCATCTTCTGGCTACTGTGAATAATGCCATGATGAACATTGGTATACAGTCCCTGCTTACCAATCTTTTGGTTATATATCTAGAAGTGGGATTGCCAGGTCATGTGATTTCCTTCCTGAGGAACCATCAGTTTCCCCAGTGGCTCAACCATCTTACACTACCACTGACAATGAAACAGTGTTCCTATTTCTCCACATCCTCTCCAACAGCTATCTTTTGTTTTTTGAATGTAGCCATTATAGTATGTATGTAATGGAATTTCACTATGATTTTGATTTGTACTTCGCTAATGATGTGGAACATTCATTTTAGTTTCCTGGTTGCCAAAGCTGATTCTCTGCAAAAAGTAATGAAGAAAAGACTACATTTGATAGCTAATTTCCAAAGTCTCTTAGTTTCCTAGCTGACAAAACAAATACCATGCAATGCTTTGGCTTAAACAATGGGAATGTATTGGCTAACGGTTTTGTGGCTAAGAGAAGTCCAAAATCAATGTGTCATCAAGGCAATGCTTTCTCCACACATGACTCTGGCATTCTGGGCCTGGGTGCCAGCAATCCTTGGTCCTTGGCTTTTCTGTCATATGGCAATGTGTATAGCAGTCTCTCCTGACTTCTAGGTTCCATTGACTTCCAGCTTTTGACTGCTCCCTATGTTTTTTTCTCTCTCTTTGTGGTTTTCCCTTTAAGATATTCAGTAATAGGATTAAGACCCATCCTGATTCATCTGGGCCACACCTTAACTAAAGTAAGGGCATCAAAAGGGCCTATTTACAAGAGTTTACATCCACAGGAAGGGATTAAGATTTAAAACATGGTTTTGTGGGGTACTAATACTAGCTACTAGCCATCACAGCATCTTTTTGTGTGCTTTTTGGCCATTTGTGTATCTTCTTTGAAGAAATGTCTATTCAAGTTTTTTTGTTCATTTTTAAATTGGTTTTTTTTTTGTTTTGTTATTGAGTTGTAAGAATTCTTTATTTAATTTGGATGTTAAACTCTTATCAGATACGTGGTTTCCAAATATTTTCTCCTATTCTGTAGGCTATCTTTTTATACTTTCATGATAATGTCTTTTGATGAAAAAAAGTTTTTAGTTCTGATGAAGTTCCATTTATCTAGCTTTTCTTTTGTTTCTTATACTTTTGGTGTCAAGTTTAAGAAACCATTACCTAACATGAAATCCCAAGAGGCTTCCTTATGCTTTCTTCTATATAGCTTTGGTTCTTATATATAGGTCTTGGCCCACATTCATTCTTTTACATATGGATATCCAGTTTTCCCAGCAGCATTTGTTGAAGAAACTATTCTTTACCCATTGAGTGGACTTGGCACCCTAATTAAAATCAAAAGACACACTTATAATTGGAGGCGGTTTTATGGACCTTACACCTAAAGCAAAAAGCACTGAAGAAAGAAATAAATAAATGGGAGCTCCTCAAAATTAAACACTTTTGTGCATCAAAGAACTTCATCAAGAAAGTAAAAAGACAGCCTACACAATGGGAGACAATATTTGGGAACGACATATCAGATAAAGGTCTAGTATCCAGAATTTATAAAGAGATTGTTCAACTCAACAACAAAAAGATAGCCAATCCA
>PVIY010017410.1:0-49781 GCA_004026745.1 Myrmecophaga tridactyla
TAAACTTTTGTCAATATGACTACTATATGGAATGGTAAAAAAGTCATATTTCAGCAATATATATGTCTCTTCAGTTCATACAAGTACATCCAGTATTAATTGTTCTCTGGCCAATGCAAAATCATTCTCAAATAGGGAATCAAAAAATAGAAAAAAATACTCTATATCATATACTCCAATAAAAATCATATCTATGTATATATGATGAGGCAGGCAGACAAATTCAATATCGAGAAGACTTCTGGAATGCAATTTTGGCTAATATAGCATTAACTCTTCTTTTACAATTTCCCTGTTAAAATTAGCAGGAAAAACAAACAAACAAGAAAAAAGAATATATGTTAAAATAGCATTTGTATTGTTCAATAATGGTTAAAAGCCCATCCCATGAGGAATTACTACTACTTGAAGGAAAACAGGCATAAAAAGCACCATTTTATAACCAATTCATTCCTTGACAATGCGGAAATGGAATCTTTACTCTGCAGGGATATGGCATGTGTCTTCTATTCATGTCCTTTCTCCACTTTACATCAGAGAATTTTGCCCAGAAATGAAGAGAAAGCACTGTATTTCTCTCATACAGAGTTGCTTCTAAAAAAGAAAAGAAGAAGCCTTGCACTCTAGCTCATTTTTCTACATCCACTCAGGAGGTTATAGCTTCTGGTGTCTCAATAGTTCCAAGGGAATAAGGAAGTAGAAAGTCCTATATTAAATAGTGTTATGTATGGTAAGACTGGGAGTACAAAAAGAAAAAAAAGGCTGGCATAATTATTGGCAAAAAGAGTAATGCAAGCTATGTAATACAATCATGAATAAACTCCATTCTTGATATTCAGTGCACAGGTTGGAGTGAAATGTTAAAAATGGTATTTAGCCAATGAGATATAAAAGGAATAATTAAAACACAAATTGATTGCACTGTTAAAAAGGAAAAAAAGTAAACAGATGAGCTAAGCATTCAATTAAGAGAGTTTGAAGATCTAAAATAAAACAAAGTTTGAAAAATGAGGAGAATAAGGTAAGAAAAATAAAAGTAAACATTTAGTAACTAGAAAACTGAAACATGATGGCAATTAATGACCACATCAAAGACTATTTTAAAATCAATCAATCAATAAAATAAACAAAGCCAAAGTATTGAATGAAGGACAAAATAGAATATTTGTGAATAACCTCAATTTGTTGAAGCTTACACAATTATAGTGTATGCCACTCTATGATTTTATTTTCTGTAGTAATTTTCCATAAAAAATAATTCTGATGATTCTCAAAATATTGGAAAAATTAGACTAAAAATGACTTATAAAATTGTCTCTTAGAAAAGTACAGACTAGGTGATTGCATATGCTAGTTTTTAAATGTTTTTCATGACCAGGTTATATATATAATATATATAGTATATAATGTCTTATGGCTACCGATGAAAAAAATAGAAGAAACAGAAAATGACAGGCCTCAGTCATGATATATGCAAACAAGATAGTGAAGAATTGCGTATATCTAAATTAATAAAAAAATGACTAATAAAATTTATTTTAAAACTTCAGGAATAATACTAAAATATGAATCTATTAACATATTTTAAGCAGGATGATAAATGCAAATTATTAGTATCTGAATACCTATAAAATTCATTGAAAATTTAACATCCTTCCATTATATAAAAATAAATTATGAAAAATAATAATAGAATGATAGTTCTTCAGTATGATATATTCTCTATAGCAAACATGATAAAAACGCTGACACACTGCATGCTTTATAGTTGAAACTTTCAGGTCATTCATCTTAATCACTATAATTCAACATTTTTCTTGGATTTTAGCCATTGCAATATTGTATGAAAAAAGAAATTAACTATACTCGTGAAATCTGAGTAAGCACCATTATCAATATTTGCCTGTAGAAAGGATTTTCCAATTAAAAATCCAAGCAAATCTACTGAAACACAGTGCAACTAAAAATGGACTTTTAATTAAGCCCAACTTAATTGCTGGAAAATGACGAAATGAAGAGTAAAAAGTTATATTATTTGTAGGGTATATTGAAAAATAGATTAAAATTTAAAATCTCATTCATAGCATTAAAAATATATATTTTTAGTTAAGAGCAATGGTTGTTTGCTATTCAGGACCTATATAAAAATATAATATGCCATTGGGAAAAAGAAACAAAATCGATTGAAAACAGATATTACCTTCTCTTTCATAGGTAGAATTAACAATGAGAATGAGTAAATTCTCTACAAATTGATCTTTAAATAGAATACACTTTCAAACAAAAGTCTACTGGTATTTTTTTTTTCTTTTTTAAATGCAATTAAACAATTTTCAAATTCACCTAGTAGCATAAATACCATAAAACACAGAAAACATGAGAACAAGAGAAATCCTTATTCTAACTAGGATTGAAATAATGTGCACACTTTCTCTAACATGAGTTTCCTAATTTTTTCTAGCCACTGGAGCTGCATCCTGCTTGGCTCTTGAAAAATCCAGACCTTTCACTGGGTCTTAGGAGAGTTCCAAAGAACATTATCATGTGCTGCTGATCATTTGTGACCTGTGGTCCAGACTGTGGCTACAGACTTCCCTAACATCCACTGACATAATGCTATTGTGATGGTTTGAAGTCGTGTGAACACCTGAAAAGATCATGTTCTTAAGCTAATCTATTCTGTAGGTGTAGACCCATTGTAATTGGGATCTTTCGGTAAGTAAAATATTAACTTGAGATGTGACCCATCTCATTCAGGGTAGGTCTTATTCCTCTTACTAGGGTCCTTTATAAGAAGATAAAAGACACAGAAAAAAGCCTCACAGAAGCTCAGAGAGAAAAGTCAGAGAAACTGAGAGATAAGAACTCACAGAGAAGCTCAGAAGAAGCCACTGAAGCTAGAAGCTGAAAGCAATGAAATCTGATAGAGAATGGAGAAACCAGCAGAAGTTGCCATGTGCCTGGTCATGACAGCAGAGTTGAGGATCACTGGTAGCCAGTTTTTAGGAAGAAGGTATCATCATGATGATGCTTTGATTTGGATGTTTCCATGGCCTCAGAAATGTAAACTTGTAAGGTAATAAATCCCCATTATAAAAGCTAACCCATTTCTGGTATATTGCATTCTGTCAGCTTTAGCAAACTAAAACAGTTATCCCTGCCACTCTAGTTGCTTTTCCCTATGTGCATGTTTTTATTCATTTTTCAAAATATATTTAACAAAAAAGCTACCATTAATGTGGCATTGTATAATGCATATGACTGAAGATGTAAGGTCATTATAAACTATTTACAACCCAAGAAAATGAAAATGTTAAATTACATATTTTTTACCACCAACACAATATAATCCACATTCTGGCAAATAGAATCCAAATTGCCAATTGGCTTTCCTTCGGCCCAGCCTGTTGTCTTGTTGCTGGGACCTATCTGCTGCAAAGGCTAGAGTTTTCACCTTACCTCCTCTCCCCTTTATTATCTTTGGGTATAAATCCCTACCTATTGGCCCACCAGAAGTATCATAAATAATAGCCTTAAGTAACCTTAAATAGTATAAATAATCACTCTACAGAGATGTTATCCCTTTCTTTTCATTTAAAAATTAATTCTTCAGGTCATTTATGGTTCTTGCTTTCTCAGACTGTTTCTCAAGTTTATATGCCAAGCCTTTTTATAGGCTTGAAAAGTTTTTGAAAAGTTTGTTCTCAGACAAAAGTTCATTGAATCACTAATTCTATTATCATCCCTTAAAATACAGCAAATGCTACAGTCTGATGCATTAAAAAAGAATTAAAATGTGAAAACTAGAATAAAATGCAAATACAGTTTATATAATTTAACATGAATGATTGATTTCTAAATGTGATTCCATGCGTAAAATTTATAAATTAAAATGCTGATAGATTAGTCTACACAAAAATGAAAACAGCAAAAAGAACAAAGGAGTGAAGAAAAGAAGGATGGAAGAAAGGAAGGGGAAGAATGACAAGCATATAGGAGAAAAGAAATGATAGAATAAGATTTATGATAGAAATGAAAAGAAATGGGAACTCAGAAAAAATAATTGCAAAATATAGAAATGATTAAGGCTAGATATTCCATATCCACAAAGAACTCTTAGAATTTCATTAAAAAAACATAATTTGCAATGACGTGTAAAAGCAATTCATAAAAGAAGAAATATATATGCCCAATAAATGTACAAATCAATCATTTGAGAAATACATAAGATGCAAATACATTATTATTCATTTTATCCAGTGAAAAATATTTTAAAAGAGTGATAATTTCAACAGAAGTCTATGTCTGGGGAAGAAGCACACTCAAATGTCCTAGAACACATTTAAATGTTTTATTTTTCATGGAAGGCAAGTTAACAAAAGACTTGGAAGTATGAATTACTGTTGATACAAATAACCTGTGGAAATAATTTAAACTATTTATTCATTTTATCACACAAAAAAGTTTCACAATCACTGTTTAGAATAGTCTGATACAATATCTAAATGCCCAACAGTCACAGGCAGGCGACTAACTCTCCAATATAGTATTTTGTATTATGAATAATTGAAGTATTTTACTGAAATGGATGCTTATTCAATATATTTTAAGTAGAAAAAATAGATTACAAAATAATATGCGTATTATCCAATGTATGCATAGTTATTTTCCTTTGTGATTTTCTATAAATATTCAACAATGAGAGTTTTTTAAATTATCAGTTAAATTATTTTAATTCAAAGACAATTTTAATCAAAGACTGTTTATACATATGTGTATTCATGTGGATGTGTAAATATCCACTTCATTTGATTAATGTCAGTAGATGTATGAAACTTTAGTTACCTGCTTACATCCACTCTATTTAAGGTGTGCTTTCCATTAGCGCAGACAGCAATGTGCACGCCTACACATGGTGGTCATAGATAATTGCATCAGCACATTTGTCTAAGGAATCCTTATTCGACATAAGATCCCTCAAGTCTTAAAATTTCAGAGCATCAATTATTTCCATGTATTGTGGCACAAAATATTCATATGTTAGTTGTGATATTATTAACCATGCCCAGAGAATATTTAAATTATGATGGTACAAATGTCAATGTTTTCAGAAGCAGGGTCTGAGACTAGGATTCGAGTGTAGATAATTTTGGGGGCAGGTGAAGAAGTTGGGAAGTGAGTCAGATGAGGCAGAGAAGAGAAGGCAGTCATCAGATTAGCAGGTGAACAAGGAGGTTACACTTGTGACAATTGAAGCTAATCCTTCTAGGTCAATTCAGGGAGCCTGCGTAGACATGAGTCTCAGAGTTGTGCCAGTTAAGGTGAAAGGTGCTGGGTAATTATACACCAACCCCAGTGAGTCTTTTGATGTGGGTTGCTTCCAGCCTAATCTACTCATGAGACAAGTGATTTACAAGGCTTCAGAAAAAGCCCTCAGGTAGATAGAAGTGCTGGGACACATTGCAGCAGTAAGGCCCTAGTGAAGCGAGCTGATATGACATAATAATTTAATTTATCCAAAAGGCAGTAATACAAATACCATAAACCTTTGAACAGCTCTCCCCTCTCAACCCCATGGTCATCTTCACATGGCACAAGAAAAGAACAATTTCCTTAAGCCCAATCAGGTAAATGAGTTGTAATGGAAATTAATTTCAGCCATTCAGTGTCATAAACATTTAAGGCCTCTATTTTATTTACTTTGTTTACTATATGCAAGCATGTTTAATGTAGCAATCCATTAATGCAGGTTTATTTATTTGTGATTATTTTGTTGTTTAAAGTGTTTTGTTAGGTGGCCATTCAATTATTGTGGCATGTAAGTAGATGAATGAAAGTTAGAATTATAGAATGTGAATGGTTAGATAGATGAATTGATAAATTATAAATAGAGGATATAGACAGATGATTGGTTAGATAGACGCGCATGTGATTATACGTACATAGGTAGGTAGGTAGATGGATAACCACGACTGAATTAGTCCTGCCCTCTGAGACAATTGAAGTCGCGGTATTTCCACGCAGGAATGATGTTTCTCCACAGACAACATTTTTACCACCCCAATAAAAAGAGCTCCTTGGAATGATGATGCTCTCTTGACACTGATAGTTCTTAAAACTACTGCCTTCAATCTGTTACATACATAAAAGACAGCATGTGTTTTGCATCCAA
Source organism: Myrmecophaga tridactyla (assembly GCA_004026745.1). Taxonomy (NCBI): domain Eukaryota; kingdom Metazoa; phylum Chordata; class Mammalia; order Pilosa; family Myrmecophagidae; genus Myrmecophaga; species Myrmecophaga tridactyla. Next base: position 6,173 of record PVIY010017410.1, read on the forward strand.
AGCAAAAATAAGTTGTTCAGAATTGTAAATAAAATGAAACAAAATTCAGATTCCTTTTTGAAGCTGCCTATCGGCAGGAAGACTTCTTAATTGTGCTCCCTTTCTCAAAGCACATTTCCTCTCATGTTCCTGGCAACTTTTGATCTTATCTGACTCCTCTCACAGCAGAGAACCTTGTATTATAAGTCCTGGGAAATTGATTGGCACACTAAATTCACAATCATTTTAGTTACCAGCAATAATTATTGATGATCTACTATTGTATGGCTGTGATTTTTGCCAGCAGTCTATCTTTTATCAGGCTTTCAGGCATGTCAAAACAATCAAAATGATGCTGAACATACTTGTTTTATTGTTGGGTAGTTTAAAAACATAGTAAAATTTGACATCTTATCCCCTTTTTAGCCCGAAAAGCAATGTTTCTGTTAGCTTCTGGAAGAAATCTTCAGTCAAGTAACATCAGTGTCAACACATACTCCTGTATGTATTACATGCTAGTAATCAAGTTCACTATAATTTTCTAAGTAGTCAAGAAAAAGTGTAATGTATTTATAGAGATTTTATTTGGAATTTACACGCTTGATGTTGACACATACTTTTTTATAGGAGTTCAATAACACAGAAATGGAATCATGAGCACCTCTTTTGTTTCTGTCCATTAGTCCCATATTTTAACATTAATATGCCCCTTAATTTTGTAAATTTTATTTCTTTCAATTTCATCCTTGTGGATCCAATGCTAGCTGATTGCAGCTTTCCATTCCTGGTTCCTATGTTTGAGATTGCTAGAAGTTAAGGTAGTTCTTATAACTACTGCCTTCAATCTGTTATTTGGCCATTACTGGACTACTGTTCTATTTGAGAACTTTTGGTAGTTCAAGATGGATTTCTCATAATTGCACCTGAAAGTGTTCTGACTAATACAGAACCTTGAGCCAGGAGTGCATTATTAAATATGAAGATCCTAAAGCATGAAACAAAATGATTTTGGTTATTTTCCTGGCTATCTTCTCGAATACAGAGTGAGACCCTTCTTACAAATCTGAAGTGTGCTATAGATTGTCTCAATTCCTTGATCAGACAATGATTTTATCACCCTGTTCTAGTTTGCTAGCTACCAGAATGTGATATACCAGAAACAGCTTTTAAAAGGAGAATTTAATGAGTTGTTAGTTTATGCTTCTAAGGCCAAGAAAATGTCCCAATTAAAGTAATTCTATAAAGATATTCAAATTAAGGCACCAACAAGAGGTTACCTTCAAGAAAGGCCGATGAAGTTCAGGGTTTCTCTCTCAACTGGAAAGGCACATGGCAAACATGGCGACATCTGCTAGCTTTCTGTCCAGGCTTGCTGTTTCATGAAACTCCCCCGGGGATGTATTCCTTCTTCATCTGGTGGTGTGGGCTCTCTGTTTCATGGCTCTCGTCATTCTGTCATCATTCTCTGCACTCTCAGAATCTCAAACCTTTTTCCAAATCTTCCTCTTTTAAAGGATTCCAGTTAAATAATCAAGGTCCACCTGGAATGGGTGGAGTCACATCTCCCGCTACTCAAAAATTCAAACCCACAATTGGGCAAGCCACATATCTGTGGAGATAACCTAATCAAGTTTCCGACTTTCATTAAGAGAAACAGTTGCTTCTACAAGATAGATTATCATTAAAACATGGCTTTTCTAGGGTACATAAACCCTTTCAAACCAGCACACATTCCAACATTTTTATCAGCTCCCTGGAATGATGATATTATATTGACTCTGTCAAGAGGATCTTTTAGTCATATGTCTTGTTCTTCTATAAAATAATAAAAACAATTCACCCCATCCCTAAATCCAATGAGTTTTGCGTTTGACTTCTTCCATGGGCCAGGAAAAGATGATGTTGGTCTTGCCAGTTCGGCTTACATACTTCTCCCTCTTGTGAAAATTTGACATTCCTTTTTTATAGGTATCATTGAGTATTATGGATTAAAAATTTCAAATGTGAAATTGAAAGTTTTATAAAAACCTTTCATAACAAGAAAAAATCTGTTAAATTTTTGATTTTGACAACATTTAAGGTCTTTTTGTTTTGTTTTTTTCAAATGGTAAAGAATCTACTGTGTTAATTAAAAGTACTCATTTAGCAGGGAAAAGGGCACATCGTCCTGAAAAAGCATTAAATAAATGTCAATGTAACAGCATTTTCTTTAATGAAAAGTTTAATCAATTGAAATTCATAAACAAGATGAGGTCCAAAGAAATGATCATGAGGTTTATTGTGGAAAGATAGCCAAATCTTGAAAATTTCACTCTTTTACTCACTTCTATAAAATAAGGAGAACTAGGCCAACCAGATGTCAATGAGAATTTGTGCTTCCACAATCACTTGTATTGTAGCCATGAGAAAATTCTGTCCTGGAATCTATATTTATTAATGACCTTAATAGCTAATCCAAGAGACTCCCATTGGGATTTGTTTTACTCAAGTTTTCTTGAGGAAATAGGTGCTTTAAAATGTTCAACTGAGGTATTTCTGAACAAGTCTCCTGTGACCTACTTGACATGCAGGCATTAGCATAAGCATGGCACAATTAGGACAAGATTTAACCTGTCAGAAATCTATGGGCATGCCTCAGATCAGTAAGTGACCTTATCTATCCAAAATATGAATAGTGCTATGAATTTTTTTCATATCTTATAGTTAAAATTGACAAAATAAAGGCTTCACATCCTCATTTGATTCCAACTCAACATATCAACAATAGTAAAAATAAATAATTTACTGCAGTGAAATTGGAAGGGAAAAGTCCCATATCAAAAAATTGTGAAGAAAACCCCATTAAATACTGATTAATTTGGACATGAGTTCAGGAGGAAACTTGAGCTAATACATACCATCTTGAACCTTAGGGAAAATATTGACTCCCTTAAAATAAGTATTACTGCCTTAAAAGTGCCATCTAATGATATGTTAATTGGACCACTGAAATAAGATACATGGGCCTACCAAATCCAAAGCAGGGGATGAAAGAAAAGATAGATGGAGCTAAAAAAGAAACAAGTCCAATGCCCACATTTCATTAATTCTGACCACCAAGGGGCAGAGGTGAAGTAGCATGAAGGAGGCAGAATTACAAGAACAACCATGCCCCACAAAGAAAGCAAATGTTCTCAAGGGTCTTAGTGATCATATATCAAGAAAGAGAATGTCAAAATCTGAAAACCAATTAAATAAAAAATGGGCTTTAGTAAAGGAGAGAACACAGAAAGTAGAAAAAACAAGATTTACTGATGTTTAAGACAGAGGGGAATGATAAGGGAAGTCTAAATGATTTTTCCTAGCTTCCTTACAAAAGCAATTAAGTAGAGAAGATTTGGAATTTACTAAAAGAAAGAAGAATGGAAAAAGAATAAGAGCTGTTGGAATATAAAACAAATGTTCAGATTTGCAAATATTTAGTTTGAATTTCCTAAAGTCACCCAGTGACAGTTTAGATATCTAGGCTAATGGAAAAAAAAGAGGAATTATTTTCATGGAGTCAATCATTGAAGTTATTAAGCACAGTTGAGAAATGCTCGCCTTTCATGCAGGAGACCTGGGTTCAATTCCCTGACCATGTACCCCCCAAAAAAAAACAAGAACACCTGAGAATACCTAAGAATACACTGCAGCATGAGATATGAAGAGGATCCCATAATAACCTATAGAAAACTTTAAATAACCAAAGGTTATAAAAATGAACAAAAAAATACTGAAAAATAACTATCAGAAGTAAAAAAATAAAAAAAAAAAGGAGACCCTGGCACAGCTAGAAGGAAACAAAATGTGTTCAGGAAGAAGAAAGTGGTTTGTTGTACCAATTATTGCCAAGAGATCAAGCAAAATAAGAACATGACAGGTGTTATTGACAATTTGGACATCAAAGGTGACTGCAGTTGCAGGTAACAGTAGCAATTTCAGTGAAGTGATGAGAATAGATACAGATTGGAGTAAGTTGAAGAGTCAATGAGGATCTTTCAGTTTCATGTAAATATGGGTCAAAGTATATTGCAGATATTTTTGCTGTGCCAACAATTAGAAATGTTTGAATAACTGTACTTTTTTAATGCACATTTGAAGTTGTAAAAGAGGAAAGGGCATTCTTCATTATCAGAAATAAAGAGAGAACTGAAAGCCCCAGCGGGAAGTGGATTGCAACATGCATAGTTTTGGCTATGGACTTAGATTTACATACCCATGAAAGGAAACGTGGCTAGAAGTTAAAACTGAGGTACCTGCATAAAACCCAGAATCATAGGATGAATAGTCTGCCTATTGATTTAAAACAACAGGTCTACACTGTTAAAAAATAAGAAGAACATGAGAAATATAAATGCTGTCTTGTATATTAAATTAGTGTGAGTCTGAATTTATATTACCTATCTGGAGAGGAAAATTAGTAAAGTATGGAATTTGTAGTAAACTTAGAAGTGTAGTAACATGAGTGGTAAAATAGTGGCTCAGTGGCAAAATTTCCACCTGCCATGTTGGAGACCCAGGTTTGATTCCTGGAGCCTGCCCATGCCAAAAAAAAAAAAAAAAGTGTGGTAACATAAAACCTGGAAAGATACTCCCTAACCTCAACCACATAAGATGCCCTGACCATGTACACAAATCCCAAAAGAAGAATTTTCATCATGAGAAAATTTCAACAGGAAAAATTAAATAGAGGTCTAGTATACTAAACACTTATACATATTAAAATGAAAAGACTAACTCAGAAAAATTGTTAAACACACAAACTAATAAACTAGCAGTGAATGTTTCTTAAATGTAATCTAACAAGTAGTAATACGTTATTAGGAAGTGGGGCCTAGATTGTAAGCTCTTATAGCAGTGACATGTAGTCTGGAGTGGTAATTGTTATTTCTGGATTTTGAGGGGCTATTTCATATGTGTATAACGTGATATTTAGAGATAAGAATGAAGTCAATTGGGTTGGGATTAAGGTAATCAGAATACAGGGGTAAGAAAGACATTGCTGTCTTTTAGAACTTCACCTACTCTTTCAGACCAAAGGAAGAAAGGTTTACGATGTCCAGACCTAGGTTTTCTGTAGCATATAATCTAACTCAGCCTGTGTGGATAGATCATTTAAACCACCCAAACACGGGGAGCTCAGAATAAGAATGAGAGCCTTTAATACTATATAGCTTAATGTAATGCCTAGATACATCCTAGAGTATCTTAAGAGGATAATCAAAAAACATTGGCAAAGTCCCTTTAGGGATGGGAGAAAAAATATGGAGCCATTAAGCGTTATCATCAGGGAATCTCCTGATACTGTGTCAAATATTAAGGACACCCAAATCAATAGGCCAAGCACTTGATCTTGAGACTAGCTCTTGGGAAGCTTATGTATGTAACAGAGAAGCTTAGTCTACGTGTAGGGATGCCTAAGGGTCACCTCTAAAGGACCTCTTTGGTTGCTCAGATGTGGCATTTCTCTCTCTAAGCCCAGTTCTGCAAGTGAAACCACTTCTTTCCTTCCTATGTGGGACATGACATCCATGAATCAAAGTTTCCCTGGTGATGTGGGAGATGACTCCCAGAGATGAGATTGGCCTTAGCACTGTGGGATCAACAATACCATCCTGACTAAAAGGGGGAAAAGACGTGTAACAAATAAGGTATAAGTGGCTGAGAGAGTTCAAATAGAGTTGAGAGGCTACACTGGAGGTCACTCTTACACATGCTTCAGTTAGATATTGCTACCTACAATAACTTGCCAAACCCTAATCAAAACCATTTCTCCCAATCCTGAAGGATACCTAAGGCGTTATATAAGTTTCTACAAAGTTTCCATGTACTAGGGTAACTCTCCAAAACCTATAACCTCCAGATAGGTCCCTAGGTCAGATAAGTCTTGAAACACAGAAGGGCCAGCCCTTCCAGAACATCAACTAGTTCCATCCCTATATACCATATTATCCACCACAGCCCATTGCAACATGAGAAAATTAGAATGGCCACAGCCCAAATACCCTTAAAGAATGGGAAAAAGGCCAAAGGTGATGGTGGAGTTACACAAAGAAGGTTGGGTTTAACAAATGAGTATGAGTGCTGAATCATTATACTGATATTTCTTTTAGCCTCCAGCACCTTAGAACAGCTAGAAATAAAAACCTAAAATTGTGGAATTATAACCCATACCAAACTCTGAAATCTGTTCTACATCTAATTGTTGCGATGTCCTTTGAAATTTATTGCCTTTTTTGTATATATGTTATATTTCACAGTTAAGAAACATTAAAAAGTAATAATAATATTAATATAAAAGAGTAATATATATATATGTACACAAATATGTATGAATGTGTAAAAACAACCAATACTAGAGTGGGCATCAGCGGCTCAGTGACAGAGTTCTTGCCTGCTGTGCTGGAGACCCATGTTTGATTCCAGGATCCTGCCCATGAAAAAAAAAATCAACTCTATAATTATATATTTTATTAATATCTTAAACATTAAGGTTATTAAATGTGGCCCATAAAAATGGAAAATATTCAGTGATTTTAGAGGGAAATTCTCAAATCTTTCATGCTAAAGCTCCCCAAATATATAAAAATTAATAGAATTTCAGTAAAATTTCTAGTTGGATGTTTACTGTGATCTGACAAGGTCATTCTGTATTTAACATATAAATTAGTATATATATGCAGAATTTAAAAAAATAGAATAAACAAGCCAGAGATCCAACAAAGATGACTAAGAATGTTAAAAATATATACATATAAAAGGAAGTGTTCGCAAATGACTGTAGAGAAAACATGGTCGGCTCTATGAATAGAAGAACACAAATAATGCAGAGGCCAGAGTTATCAATTTAAAATTATATTAGGTATCTCCATCACATGCTACCAAGAATGATTTTCTGACATACTGAAGAGGTAAATGTGAAGGGCATATTTGGATATTTATAAAAATTGACTATACTAGGCAAGAAAGCAATTTACAACAAGCAACAATCAATGTTTATAAAGGTGTTTGAACATGATCCCTTAACAACAAAAATCATTGTATCAAAAACATTATGATAAGCCAATATGCCCATGAGGAAATAAAAAAAAATACATTAAAAAAAATGAGTGGATAAGAAGGAATTAGCTATGGTAATTAGAAAAAGTGAGAAAACAATAGAAGTTAAAAGTCATTTTTTAAACAAAACTTGTAGAATGGAATTAAGAAAGCATTTATTTTGAAGGTGATTTGAATGTTTAAACTCTGATATTAGAAAAAAAGAAATACTAAAAGGAAGTAGACAATAGAGTACATGCTAAGAAAATAGAATGGAAATACTAAAGGTAACAATACATATTAATGAAATTAAAAATAGAAAAAATAAAAGTGTTCAACAAAGTCTAAAGCTACCCTGGCAGGGAGAAATGGGTCATAGAAGAGTCAAGGAAATTTTGGAAATTCCCTGGAAAGTGAAGCTAGCTAAAGGATTAGAATCATGAGAGTGATACATTCTGTTCTATATCCAAGGCCATTGCTTTGATGTTTGGGGATTGTAGACTGAGTTGAGAAGGCCAGTGAGGAGAAACTTAAGGATCACTTTGGCTTAGAGGCAAAACAGAGTTAACAGGAATTGGTGATAGATTATATGAGGGTTGTAAATAGGGATTCATGAATATTTTCCAGGTTTCATGTATAAGCAATGGGTATCATTTTCATAAATGGATGAAAAATGGGGAAAGAATATTTTAACATCTATAACAACGTTGTGATACCATTGGTGGAGACAGGTGCAGTGGAAAGAAGGTTCTCAGTCATTGTAGCAGAATGCCCAGACGCAGGTTTATTACTGCTACCTGTGTTAACTGAGTGTGAGCTTGTGCAACAGGGAGACTTTTATTTTATTTTACTTATATAAAAATAAGTTTATTTCGATTTCATAATCACCTAGTATTTGAATAAGATGAGACACTGAACAACATAGGCTTTCGAGGTACGAACCGTACAGGAACCTGATGCCGTGGTGGGGAGGCTCCAAACTGGGGCGCTGGCACGTAGCAGGCAATGGCTGGTCGTGTGCTCACTGAGCGATTTGCTTTCAAGCGACTTTCCCAGTGGAGGCTTTTGGCTGTGATTTTCAGAAGATGCGTTCTGATCTCTTGGGACAGGGGGTCCTTTATATAAGAAGGCTGTCCTGAGAGCTTCCCAACACCTCTGCGGTGTTTCATCAATTTATCGGGGAGAGGGCATCAATCACTGCCTTTCTTAGCTTGAAAGGTCTGCAGCTTTCTGCGAATGAGCGGAAACCAGCACGTAGACTCATCTTGTGCCCTTTACCACTGAGTCTCACCTTCCTCCTTGGAGGTATCACTGAATTTGCTGCCTTCGCTGCCCCAAGCCTTCAGGTCTTCTTCGCCTCCATCCGAGACCCTCTATCCGCAAGTCTAACGGGTTTTGTTCTGTACCTGGGGTCCACCTGTCGAGGAAACTGAGCCGGGTCTGGGACTTTCTACTTGCCAAGCATCCACCTTTCTGCTTCATGAGCAAGTGTGAACCTCCAAAACGGGGCCGTTAACTCTCAGAAATTAACGACTACCTTTGCAGAGATAGACCAACGCGGGATGAGGGCGTAGTTGAAGACGCCTGCTTGCCTGCCTGCCACCCCCACCCCCTCCTCACGCCACCCACCCCAACCCCACCCCACGAAACACTCTTCCCAAAATGGAATAGCTGGGTGGAGGGCAGCGGAGAAAAAACCTGCAAATGGAAGGTTTTTCTTGGAACAGGGAGCCTTTTGAAAAAGCTCCTTTAGTGATGTAGAAGAAATCTGGATGACAAGTAGCAGCCTGTTGGATAGATAAAAAATTTTCTTCAAAATTTGGATTGTGGCTTAAAACTTATGCTGAGGTTTAAGGCCACAAAATATTATTTTTTCCTCTATAATCTTTTAAATTTAGGTTATTTTTCCTTCCTTAATGATCCCACTTATGGACTGGAATTTAAAAAACGGTGGCTGCTTTTCCAGTTATCACTTTTGGCCATTTGAGTGAGGGCCATACCTAGAGACAAAGGAGCAGATTGCAGGAGCCTGACACCAGAGCCTGACAATTTCATGGGGCCGTCATCTCCACCCAGCTCTGTTCCACACTGCCAAAAGACTTAACCCATTGTTCTCAGATTATCCTACCCCTAAATGAACATAATCGTAACTGGCGGGGCAACTGTGTGTTCTTACTGAAAAATTTATCTGAAACCTCTTATTTAATGAGGAAAAGGAAAATGATGTACACAAGATTGAAACATTTGTTTCTATTCAGTTTGGAAAAGGATTCAGGAATTGTTTAGGGCAACGATTATAGTATTGTGTAGACTAGGTGTATCAGAATGAAACACAGTCTTCAAAATTTTTCCTTTGCATTTCCATTTCACTTCAACTCAGTATGAGGAAATGTAGTTCTTGAGGCATATCTTTTTCCCCAGAGTTCAGATTAGGAAGTCTCACAATGGATTTTTTTTCTATTATAGAATTTGTTACATAGTATAAATTAACTGTGATGTCAGAAAGGCCCAGTTGTTGCCAAAGTACTTGAGGAATGATGATTTGGATATTTTTAAATTGTACATTAGAATAAGCCATGCTAAACCAATTGGTATAATGAGGAGCCAGTGGTTGACTCTTCAAATTCTACCTCTATTTCTTTGCCTTTTTGAAACCATGTTCTAGAATGAGTTAATTGATTGCTCTCTTGTTCATGCAAATGAAGGGAATTGAAATAGCTCTATACCCATCTACCTTTGAAATATTCCTTAGTTTGAAAAAATATTACTATGTCACATTTGGATCCATTTGCGTGAGAATTCTCTAAAAACCCAACTCCTTGGATCTGCTGAAGGTCTGCAGATTAGGGTTCTAAATCCCCTAAAGGGGAACATTTATCTTTTCATCACAGAACAGAGCCTATTTCTGAGGAAACTTACAAGGGATGTAAGCAGTTCAAACTTGTTTTGACCCCTGCTTCATTATCTTAAACCCCAACTTTCTTTGGCTCAAGACAATTTGATGAATATTTTCATCTTTTGTCTACCCACATAGTCTCGACAAGCCATAACCATTCACCTAAATTTACTGACTTCACATATTCCATTTCTACTAGTTAACACCAACAAGTTCCCTTCCTCCAACATAATAAATTATCCTTCTATACTGCCAATGCAAAGATATCTTTATCATCTTTGTTACCTCCCCTTAGGCATTTAGAAATATGCATTCTCTTTGGAGTGAGACCCTGGGATTAAGGTACAGTGTCGCTGCGGGCAGTAGGCAGAAATGGCTTCACTCCACTTGTATGGACAATTATTAAGCAAAACTGAAAAAGAGTGAACAAAATTTGTACTCATGGCTCCTATTTCTGACTGTCAAAGGTATAGGCTATTGTAGAAAAATGGAAAACAGAGAGATTAAGAGGCAAATAAAAATAGTATAAAATTCGCCTCTTGGAGATGAATACCTTTAGCATTTATTTAGGTGTGTTTAATCTTTTTTCTATGAATAATTATATAGTGAAGAACATACTAAGTATGGTAATTTTTAAGTGTATTTAATATAGCAATATTCAAACACCAGCGATAGAATAAAATAAATACCATGTTCCAACATAAAATTTCCTGCAGCCTCTTTAAATGGTATAAGAGGGCATATAAAAAATGATATTACTTATTGGAAGTTCTTCAGGAAATATTAGATATTTTGACCTACTTCATTTAAGTCAAAAGGATTCTATTTTCTAAATATAACAATAATTCCTGGGTTGACATCTTTGTATTATACTCTTTTTTAAAAAAAGATACCATATGTCGAGATTTAGATATGTTAATTCCACTAACACCAAGGAAAACAGAATACACACGCACACACATGCAAAAGTTACTTTTAAATATGATTATCTTCCAAGTACTCCATCTGGAAAAAAACTTTCCTTCATAATCTTGCTTAGCAAAGATTTAATAATTCCCCAGGAAAGGTAAATTTACCTCTAAATGTGCAATAGATGAATCCAGAAGAAAATATTTTCAATGAAACTGAGGGTGAATGATTGTTTGCACGGTAAGTTTGTTTCATACACCAATATAGGAGTTTTATTTCTCATCTCCTTATAATGAACAGTATTTATTTTTATCATTTGAATTTGTGATTTTTTTTTGCATTTTCCCATTACTTATTTTATACAATGCTTTCAAATTTACATTTATGTAAAATTGGGTGCCAAATAGTTTATCAGTATGCAATGCTTTTAGATTTAGTCTCTTGTTACTATGGTAATATTATTGTAATTGAATTTGATTTAATTCATGTTATTTCATAAAAACAATGTAAAATTCCTTATTAAAATTATTTGTGTAAATTACAGAATTTTGGAGTTGACAGCAGTCATTGCATATTTTGCCTACTTACTTTATTTCTTTTTAAATAAGAACATTGTCTTAAAAATTTTTAGGTCATAAAATCTGTGAATAAAATGTTCATTCTAAAACAAAAAAGATCTTTTTAATCTCTCTTACTTTTTTCTCCAATAACTGTCTTTTGACTTCTCTGCACTACTTTTTTATTGTTTTATACAAAAACACCCATGTATAAGCTTTATATAATAAATATCAATTTCTACTAAATAGGGTAAAATTTACAATTGAAAGCATAACATAAACCTCAAAAATATTTTTTTTATTACTGTTAGATAATCAATGACAAAGATTAGCAAATATTTATTTTGTTTCTTAAAGAATTTTAGTCAAAAGGGCTTATTTAATTCCAGGAAGATTGGTGGATCCATTGAAACACTAATTTTGAGAGGGGCAAACTTAGTTGAAATAATTGAAGATAAGGAAGAATCTATGAAGATGACAAAATAGTTTTCTTTTAACTGTTTAAAGTACTATAGGACTGTCCTATATGTAAGTGGTTGTGAAAGCTACAAGTGAGGCCAAAGATTAGGCTTTGTAAACGTTTCTGCTTAACAGAAAAAGGGGATTAGAACTATCTGAATATGGTATGTGCTGAAATTTGATTGGGAAGATAATTCAGCATAATTCTGCTGGTGTGTTTCTGCAATTCTTCTGACCAACTACAAGAGTATTTGCATAACAGACAAACTGGGAAGCTAGAGAGAGTTTCCCTAAAGAAAACGACCCCTGGAGACTTCCAGGATAGTAAAATCTTCCTTTTCCAGCCAGAAGATAGTTGCTTACATACTAGGTTAATAAGCTCAATCTCTCTTTTAAGAGGTGGTTTAGTCTGCTGAGGCCACCCGATTGCAATACATTAGAGATGCATTTGGCTTTTATAAACGTGATTTATTTAGTAAAAATGTACGGCTCTTCAGAGGAAAGGTGGGTAGCTTTCATCTTCATTCTTCTGACACATGGGAAGGCGCACAGCAATGTCTGTTGGCCTTCCCTCCCGGCTTCTGGGTTCAAACAGCTTTTCCAGGGGTGATTCCTTTCTGCAACTCCAAACGTCTAGGTCTGAGCTGGCTCTGGTCTCTGAGCTGTGTGTGCTGTACTAAGTTCTTTCTCTTTCTTCTGACCTATCCTTTTAGGCCTCCAGCTAATTAAATTAAACATCAGTCATTGCAGAAGGAACTCCCCTTAGCTAACTGCAGACATAATCAGTCATAGATAAATTTCACATGCTAATAATTTAAGTCCAGAGCAACAGAATAATTGGACACCATTGCCTGGCTAAGTTGACAAACCTAATTACTACAGGAGGGTAGGATGAGCAGGTTTGCTAATGGTATCTTTTAAAATGAGCAGTTTGCTAAGCTTGGTGTTCCTCTGCCATGAAACAGATTTGTGTCTGCAGCATTTCACCATGGAACTTGGGGGCTAAGAGGAACAGATGTAAGCATACTGTGTCACAGAGTAATAAATTGTCTAAACCCACTGTGGTGCATTGATTCCTTGTCAACAGAATTTCAAGAAGAGTGGCAAGCAAGTCTTAGGAGTTACTTGACTAGACAAGTTTACCCAAAACATGATTCCTGAACATTTATCCTGTGCCAGGTAGATGCTACAGATACAGTTTCCAATTAGAGTGATGTGGCTTGTGACTTCAGGCATCTTGGGAAAGATAGTCAAATTGTTAGAAAAATGTAGACTAAAATGATTTGGCATATATAAAGGAATTTCTCTACAAGCGTCAATTAAGCTGAGATATAAAGGTCAGTAGAAATGGGAGATAAGCATGTTGCATTCAGTGAGAGGAGTATGAGCAAATGTCCTGAGACATAAGATCATGAAACATAAAAAGAAATGGAGGTATGGCTGGAACACAGAAAGCTTGGTTAGGTAATTGGAATGAAATCATGTTATTCTGTTCACTGTAATTGTTAAAATGAATATTGACATACTATATTGGGGGAGGGTGGATTTAGTGGGGACAAGGTTGTAGAAAGGATACATCCATAAGATGATATTTGCAGAATTCTAAGGTCCTTTTTAATTTTAAGATTATATGCTCCTATGTCCAATCAGTCCCTTAGTTTGGCTGATTCTTCTTTCTGTCATTTGCATCCATCATTATCCTTAATGGTCTCATTTTATTTTTCCAGCCCTGAAACTCTGCTTTGGAGTACACTTTCAAAATCTCTTCCATTTGTATTTCATTGCTGACTCCCCCTAGACAGCAGAATGAAGTTCACAATTTGTAGCATGGCTTATCACACCTTCGATACCAAGAATATACAATCTCCCCACATACTGAGCCACCCGTAGTCGCCTCTACTATGATATATTCAGGCTCTCATTCATACTGTATGTACTGTAATGTTCCTTTCCCTTTTATCATTTCATTAACTCTTCCTCAACATCCACTTACTCAGTTTTTTCTTGATCCTTCCTAAATCACAAGACATATGTAGGAGCTTTAAGACTAACCATTATATTTATATATATATATGGTTGTATATGTAATTATATATGTAGTTATATGTGATCCTTTGGACATTATACTTGTAATTGGGTAAGTTAAAAAACATAAGAATACAAATGTACTTTGGTGTTCTGTAAGTGGAATACAGGATTACAAGTCAATCTCTCTGTCTGCCATGCTTAGCTCCACCATAATCCATAAACTGCTTTTTCCTCTTAGCTTTGTATTATTGTTTGTAACACTTGTAACAGAAAAACTGATAGTTGATCCAAAAATTTTCTTCCCATCCTAAAATAAATATGAATGTGAATATTTCCTTACACAAATAAGAAGGTACTAGAAAATATAAATTTTCAAGGAAAGAATGAATTACATTTTAAGATCAATATGTAATTTACTGGTGTGATAGTTTTAAATTTCATTTTCTAAAAGAAAACAAATTCGCATGAAACCAATTTTAAAGACAATACCATTTAAATATTGAAATATAATAATGTAAAATTTTAAATGCACAATTTACTATAACTAATAATATATTTAAGAAGCTCTAATAGTTTGTAAAATGTCATGTTTTTTGAAATTAATAAAACCACTTAAAATGGCTATTTTAAGAGCAACATTTAAAAAGTCTACACATCACTGCAATTTGAGAAAATGATATATCTGGCATTATGAAAGTAAACAGTGAAATGTGAAAAGGCTCATCATCCTGGAAAAATTATATTTTCCTTAGAATTAAACACTTTATTTACTGACATTTTTATTAACCAGTATTTAATAGATAAACTCGATTAATATACTGCTTATATACTATGACACTGGCCATGAGGAGTTTGCCAAACTCTTATTAATGTAAGGAATGTCTTATGATTCATGTTGACTCCACTGCTCAACCAATGTTGGTTACAGTAAAGATGGAATCCCAGTAAACATTGCTTAGTGACACTGTTCTAGTTTGAAAGCTGCCGGAATGCGATATACCAGAAATGGAACGGCTTTTAAAAATGAGAGTTTATTAAATTGGTAGTTTATAGTTCTAAGGCCATGAAAATGTCCCAATTAAAGCAAGTCTATGAAAATTTCCAAATTAAGGTACCAACAAGAGGTTACCTTCACCCAAGAAAGGCCGATGAAGTTCAGGGTTTCTCTCTCAACTGTAAAGGCACATGGCGAACATGGTGACGTCTGCTGTCTCTCTCTTCAGGCTTCTTGTTTCACGGAGCTCCCTGAGGGACATTTTCTTTCATCTCCAAAGGTCTTTTCTGTATGGGCTTTCTGACTCTAAAGCTTTTTCCAAAATGGTTCCCTCTTAAAGGGCTCCTGTAAGCAGCCCCACTTTGAATGGGTGGAGACACATCTTCATGGAAACTATCTAATCAAAAGTTACCACCCACAATTGGGTGGGTCTCATTTCCAGGGATAATCAGAAAACTCCCACCCAGTATATTGAATGAAGATTAAAGTTCATGGCTTTTCTGGGGTACACCACAGTTTCAAACCAGCACAGGCACTGTCAGACACAAAACAAAACAAAACAAAACATCTTCAGAGAAGCCTCCAGGAAAAAATAGTGTCCTATAAAAAGACATTATTCTATATGTTGAAAAGAACTTCAGCAAAGAAAATATTCTTGATTTGTCATGCCAAAAATGTGTTGGTATGAGAAATTTACAACTTTATTGAGAAACAAGAGACACAAATATAGAGCTTGAGAACTCTTCTTTGTAAAAAATTCCAACAGACAATATTAGTTAGAAGTGCTACAGGAACTGAGAGAGTGATTGCTGAGATTGGGGCCACTGGGGGAAAGTTTAATGACAAGGAAATCTCAGTAGGTCTTGGATACTGACCTTAAATTGCAGAAAATAAGAAAGGAAGAAACACCTGTGTTTCAGAGAGAAGGTTAGGCAATAATTGCCCCGTAATGATTTTAATATCCGATGACTTATGTTATACATGCAGTGAT
Organism: Myrmecophaga tridactyla; assembly: GCA_004026745.1. Taxonomy (NCBI): domain Eukaryota; kingdom Metazoa; phylum Chordata; class Mammalia; order Pilosa; family Myrmecophagidae; genus Myrmecophaga; species Myrmecophaga tridactyla. Next base: position 22,045 of record PVIY010017410.1, read on the forward strand.
CACTGAAATCATGAAATTAAAAAAAGATGCTTATTATTAATATTATCATTATTATTTTGCCAACAAGGCAAACATTTGAAAAGACCTGTGTAAAAAGTGGGTGTAAATTCACAACCATGGCATAAGAAAACCTAAAGGGATAAGGTTTCAATAGAACCAATTGATTATTCAAATATGATTCTCTATAGAAAGCAAAAACCAAAAATTTCTTTCAAATACTGATACCCTGATAAGAGCAACTCCTGTTATGCATGGATAATTGAACATCAGCACACATCACAGACTTCCAGCTTTGGCAAGCAAAGGAAGCACTGATGAAACAAGTACAAAACCAAAACATGGCAGCCACTTGTGCAAACTGCTGGAAGGCATATGATGAAAGGCACTTGAAATGGAAGAGCTTTGGAAAAGTTCATTATGTTTGCAATTAAAATGGCCTCTTGCTTCTCATCAGGCAAAACCCCAGCCTCTTGTGAGTTAAAAATGTATCATAATATGAGATGAATATAGGAAGGAGTGTCATATGTGTGTGTGTGTGTGTTTGAATATGCATGTGTGTGAGTGCTTGTGTGTGCACGTGTTTGAGAAAGTTATTGTGTGTGTCTATATAAGCATGGATCACATGTTGTGACTCATACATTTCTTACAGAATTTTAATTGAACTAAAAACACAGAGCAAAATGTATCCAGTGCCAGGCCATGGTGGTTCAGCAGGCAGAGTTCTCACCTGTCATGCTGGAGACCCAGGTTCGATTCCCAGTGCCTGCCCATGCAAAACAAACAAACAAACAAACAAAAAAGGCCAAAAACATATACTCATTACTTTATTTGACACATAGATATAAGGTTCCTTTTCCTTCCCTTATTTACAGGGGTGGGGTAGAGAAAATATGAATCTCAGAGCAAGGGCTTTAATAGACACCTAGACGATGGTGGCTGTCTTCCCGGCCTTACTATTTCTTAAATATGACATTGGACAAGTTATTTAATAACTAAGAACTTGTTTCTTCATCTTTGAAGTGGTGTTGATATGACTTACCTCTTTCGTATAACTGCTCAGTGAGTTGAAAACTTATCATAATATTGATAAATTTATGATATGTTATTTAACATAATACATTGGAAAATCCTAGCACCCTACCTTGCATTGTGGTAAATGTTTAGTGAAGCATGGCTATTAATATATATTTAAGTTAATTTTGGTTTAAGTATCCATTGATTTGTCAGAATGCTTAAGTGCAATAGTTTCTATGTTATCCTGTTCTATAAGTTTCAATATGACTATGAAATGAGGAGCTTTTATTTTAGGGACAGGTATAATTATTTGCTCTTTCAAAAGGTTTTACTCTGAAAAGTCTGTTATATTGAAGATTTAAATGACTCCTTGCTTCTTTTTCTTTTTTTAGATATATTCATACACTATATAATCTATCCAAAATATACAATTAGTATCTCACAGTATTATCATATAGTTGTGTATTATTCACCACAATCAATTTTAGAACATTTTCATTACTCTAAAAAAAAAGGACATTAAAAAAAAAGAAAATCCAAAACATCCCATGCCTCTTACCACCACGCCTCATTATTTTTTTTTCATTTTATTACTCATCTACCCATATGTTGGATAAAGGAAGTCTCAGTCACAAGGATTTTACAATCACAGTCACATGATAAAAGTTATATAGTTATATAATCATTATCAAAGATCGAGGCTACTGCATTGCAGTTCAACAATTTCCCTTTGGCTGTTCTAATATACCAGAAGCTAAAAGGAAATCTATATATAATGAGTCAGTAGTCAATCTTTTATTAGAACCTAATTTTCAGTTACACCTCCTCCCTCTCATTTGATCATTCTCTCAATCTTCAGGGACATCTGGGCAATGACCATTTTAACATCTTCATGCTGAAAAGAATGTTGACCTTCTAGGGGAGAGTACTAAAACTGGTTGATGTTCTTGGAGAGATTGGTGCCTCTGGGTTTCAGGGCTTATCTGCCATAGGAGCCATCTGGAGGCCTTAATTTTCTAAAAAAAAAATAAACTTTCTAACAAAAAATGTATAGAGTTTTAGATAGAGTTCAGGGTATTCTGTACGGTTTTCAGGAATATTGTTTGTAGGGGCTCAGCATACTGGGGCAATTTGCAATATCTGCTGAAGCTTTCAAAAGAGCAACCTCTTTAATGACCTCTTGATTCTATTTGAAATCTCTTAGCCATAAAAACTTAATTTTGTTTCATTTTTTTCCCTCCATTTGATCAAGAAGTCTTTCTTACTCCCAGGATGCCAGGGCCAGGCACACTTGGGAGTCATGTCTCATGTTGCCAGGGAGACTTACACCCTTGGCAACTAGTGGGGAAGGGTAGAGAGTTTATTTGTAGAGTTGACTTAGAGAAGTCATGTCTGAGCAACAAAAGAGGCTCTCTGGGGTTGACTCTTATGCATAATTATAAGTAGGCTTAGCTTTGTCATCTCAGAAATAAGTTTTTGAGGGCAAGCCTCAGGATTGAGGGCTTAAATTTGGAGTCCCTGTTAGGAGAGTATATCAAGAATTCATCAGGTGGGGAAGTTTAGTAGTTCCACATTTTTTTCTCAGTTCCTCAAGGGGACTTGACAAATACCTCAGATTTTCTTTTCAAAATAGTCTGGAATATATTGGGGTATTACAATAACCTGTGCAGAATAACAAGATCTCATTCCCTATTCTAGGTTACATGTAATTATGTTGTTTAAATAATCTGACCAGAGAGGTTAAATTAGATTGTGTGCTACAGAAAATTTGACTTTTGGATCAAATAAACATCTCTTCCTTTGTTCTCACACAGTAGTTGAAATTTTTATATAAAGACAGTATCATCCTTTACCTTGTATTCTGATTTCCCTTGCCCCTAACCAGGCCCATTTAATTTATATCTCTAATTAAAGTCTGATCTCTTTTTCAGCTTCTTTAAGTTTTTATATGGAGTAATGCTGACTTTCAGTGTTGCAGAACTCCAACTCTGAGTTACACAGAATCTCAAAATCCTAAGAAACTACCAGATTATACACAAAGAGCACAACATGTCAGATTTACAAATAACAGTTAAAACTCAGGAATAGAGTTGACTGCTATAAGAGTTTACAATCTAGGAACCTTACGATGAGGTTTTTTGAACATTCTGTACCCCTTAATCTTGATACCTAATCTCTGACAACTTTCTGTCCACTGACAGCCCATGCTTTTGGATTCAGTTCTCAGAGTTTGCCTACTATAGTTAATTCACACTAGTGAAACCATACAATATTTATTCCTTCATTTCTGGCTTGCTTCTCTCAACATAATGACTGCAAGTTTTATTCACCTAGTTGCATGCCTTTCAACTTCATTCCTTCTTTCAGCCACTCAATATTCCATCATATGTATACACTACAGTTCTTCTTTCTGTTCATCAGTCGATGTACCCTTAGGTCACCTCCAACTATTGCAAATTGTGAATAATGTGGCCACAAACATCATTATGCAAATGTATATTTGTGTCCCTGCTTTCAGTTTTTCCAAGTACATACCTAATAACAGGGTTGCAGGATCACATGGCAACTCTATACATAGCCTTCTGTGGAACCATCACACTGTCCTCCAGAGAGGCTGCACCATTTTACATCCCTACCTACCAAAAGTGAATAGGTGTATCTCTCGCTCCACATCTTCTCCAGCACTTGTATCTATTTATTTATTTATTTATTTTACATGGGCAGCCCCCCAGAATCGACCCCGGGTCTCCAGCATGGCAGGAGAGAATTCTGCCACTGAGCCACCATTGCACCACCCTCTTTCTATTATGTATTAACAGTTTTATTCACACACCATGCAATTCATCCTGAGTGTATACTCAATAGCTGCTCATATAATCACAAGATTATGCATTTACCACTACAATCAATATGGGAATTTTTCCGTTTCTTCCACAAGGAAAGAAGAAGAAAAAAAAATTAAAAGATAAAAGGAGAAAGAAAAACAATATTCCCATATGTTTAAAACAGCATTATTCATGATTGCCAATAGGTGGAAATAGAACAAATATACATCAGCAAATGAGTGGATAAACGAACTGTGGCATATACATATATAATAGAATATTATGCTGCTGTAAGATATAATGAAGTAATGGTGCATGTGACAACGTGGATGAAACTTGAGGACATTATGTTGAGTGAAATGAGACAGAAACAAAAGGACAGATACTGTATAGTCTCACTAATATGAACTATTATGTGCAGACTCTAAGAGTTAAAGTTGAGAACACTGGTGACAGAGATAGAAAGAGGGTAGAGATTGAATAATGCTGTTTTAAACATCAGTGTGCAAATATCCATTTGTGTCCCTCTTTTCATTTCCTCTGAGTATATACTTAGGAATGGGATTGCTGGATCATATGGTAATTCTATACTTCACTTCCTGAAGAACCCACCAACGACCTTCCAGGGTAGTTGCACCATTCTACATTCCCACAAATAGTGAATGTGTGTCTCTTTGTCCACATGCTCTCTAGCATTTGCAGTTTTCTGTTTTTTTTTTATTATAATGACCATTATAGTAGGTGTGAGGTGATATCTCTTTGTGGTTTTGATTTGCAATTTGTAATAGCTGATGAAATTGAGCATCCTTTCATACATTTTTGAGCCATTTGTATTTCTTCTTCAGAAAATCATCTGTCCATTTCTTTTGCCCATTTTAAAATTTTTGTTTTTGTTTTTGTTGTTGAGTTGTAGGATCTCTTTATATATTCTAGATATTAAGCCCTTTTCTATTGGATGGTTTTTAAATATTGTCTCCCATTGCATAGCCTGCCTTTTAAATTTCCTAACAAAGTCCTTTGACTGAAAAAGTATTCAATTTTGAGAACCCATGTTTCTATTTCTTCTTTCATTGCTCTCACTTTGCATGTAAGGTCTAGGAAACCACCTCTTATCACAAGATTATTAAGATATTTCCAATGTTTTCTTCTAAAAGTTTTATGATCTTAACTTTAATGTTTAGGGCTTTGATCATTTTGAGTTCACTTTTGTAAAAGGGACAAAACAGAAGTCCTTTTTCATTCTTTCTTAGGTATCCAGTTCTCCAAACACCATTTGTTGAAAAGGCTGGTCTGCCCCAATTGATTGACTTGACTGTGTTATCAAAGAACAGTTGTTTGTGGATGGAAGGGTCCATTTCTGAACACTCAATTCAATTCAGTATGTCAGTATTTCAGTGTGTCTATCTTCATGCCAGTACTATGTTGTTGTGACCACTATTGCTTTATAATGTGCTTTGAAGTCAGGTAGTGTGAGGCCTCCCACCTCATTTTTATTTTTCAAGGTATTTTAAGCTGTTCAGGGCAAACTTGACTTCCAAATAAGTTTGATTATTGATTTTTCTATTTCTGGAAAGTAAGTTTTATGGATTGTAATCAGTAATGCATTGAATCTATAAGCCAATTTGGATAGAACTGACATCTTAACTATAGTTAGTCTTCCAATCCATGAATATGGTGTGTTCTTCCATTTTCTTAGGTCTTCCTTGTTTACCTTTAGCAATGTTTTGTAGTTTACTGTGTCCTTGGTTAAATTTATTCCAAAATATTTGATTGGTTTCTATTGTTAAGTGGAACTTTTTTCTTGATTTCGTCCTCAGATTGCTCCTTACTAGTGTATAGAAACAAACTGACTTTTGCATGTTGATCTTGTATCCTGCCAATGTGCTGTACACATTTAATAGCTCTTTTAGCTTTGCTGTAGATTTTTCAGGATTTTCTATATGTAGGATCGTGTCATCTGCATACAATAAAAGCTTTATCTCTTCCTTTCCAATTTGGATCCTTTTATTTCCTAATTGCTCTAGCTAGAACTTCCAGAACAATATTTAATAATAATAGCGACAGTAGGAATCCTTGTCTTGTTCCTAATCTTAGAGGGCAAGCTTTCAGTCTTTCCCCATTGAGTCTGATGTTAGCCATGTGCTTTTCATATATTCCCTTTATCTCGTTGAGGAAGTTTCCTTCTATTCCAATCCTTTGAAGCGTTTTAATCAGGTAAAGATGCTGAACTTTGTCAAATGTCTTTTCTGCCTCAGTTGAGGTGATAATGTGTTCTTTTCCCTTTGGTTTATTCATGTGGTATATTACATTAATATATTTAATGTAATGTAATGTAAAGATTTTCTTGTGTTGAACCACACTTTTGTACCTGTAATAAAACCCATTTGGTCATATTGTATAATCTTTTAGTGTGCTGTTGGATTCAATTTGCAAGTGTTTTGTTGAGGACTTTAGCATCAATATTTATTACAGAGACTGTTCTGTAATTTTATTTTCTTATAGACTCTTTGTGTGGCTTTGCTATTACAGTGATGCTGGCTTCATAGAATGGGTTAGGTAAATTTTATGCTCTTCAATTTTTTTTCAGAGTATGAACAGGATTGGGAATCGTTCATAGAATTTACATGTGAAGCCATCTTGTCCTGAACTTTTTTGGAGGCTTTGATGATTGACCCAATCACTTTACTTGTGATGGGTTTGTTGAGGTTTTCTATTTCTTCTCGAATCAACATTTTCTAGGAAGTGTCCATTTTGTCTACATTGTCTAGTTCATTAGCATACAGTTGCTCATAGTATCCCTCATTCTCCTTTATTTCTGTGTGGTCAATAGTTATGTTCCCCCTCCCATTTCTGATTTAATTTATTTTCATTCTTTCTCTTTTTTACTTTGTCAGCCTAGCTAACAGTCCATCAATTTTATTGATCTTTCCCTGAAACCAATTTTTCCTGGCTATATTTTGGTTGGCAGTTTTTCTCTGTCAGTATCTTGTTTCCATGTTCCCAATTTCATTTATTTTTGCTGTAATATTTTATTTGTTATTTCTTTCCTTCTGTTTGCTTTGGGGTTAGTTTGGCTCTTCTTTCTGTAGTTCCTCCAGGTGAGCTGTTAATTCCTTGATTTTTTGCTTCCATCTTTTTTAATATAGGCCTTTAGGACAATAAATTCCCTTCTCAGCAGTTTCTTTGCTACATCTCATAAACTTTGCAATTCTGTCTTCCCACTTTCATTTCCCTCAAAATATTTACTATTTTCTCTTGTAATTTCTTCTTTGGCCCACTGGTTGTCTAAGAGTGTGTTGTTTAACCTCCATATATTCGTGAATTTTCCAGGCTTCTTTCTATTATTGATTTCAAACTTCATTCCATTATGATCTGAAAGGATTTTGTATAATTTTGATATTTTTAAACTTATTGAGACATGCTTTATGACCCAACATGTAGTCTATCCTGGAGAGTGATCCATGAGCACTTGAGAAAAATGTGTATCTTGCTGTTGTGGTGTGCGATGTTCTCTAAATATCTGCTATATGCAGTTCATTTATCATTCTATGCAAGATCTCTGCTTTCTTACTCATCTTCTGTCTAGATGTTCCGTCCTTTCATGATAGTGCTGAATTGAAGCCTCCAGTTATTATTGTATAAATGTCTATTTCTCTCTTCAGTGTTGTCATTGCTTGTCTCCTGTATTTTGGGCCTCTCTGACTTAGTGCAAAAATATTTATGGTTGTCATGTCTTCTTGACAAATTATTCTTTTCTTTTTTAATATGTAGTGTCCTTCTTCATCTCTTTGAATTGTTTTATGTTTGAAGCCTAATTTGTGTGATATTAGTATAGTGACCCCCACTCTTTTCAGGTTGTTGTTGGCATGATATGCATTATTCCAACCTTTCACTTTCAACCTATTTTGTCCTTGGGTCTAAAGTAAGTCTCTTGTAGAAAGCATATAGATGGGTCCTGTTATTTTTTTTTGTCCATTCTACCATTCTATGCCTTTTGATTGGGAATTCAATCCATTAACATTTAATGTTATTACTGTAATGGGAGTACTTTCTTCTACCATTTTTTTCTTTTGAATTTTATATGTCATATCTTATTTTTTCTCTCTATTTACCCTTAATGAAAAATCTTCACTTATACACTCTTTTCTAAATCTCACCCTCCTGTCTTTTCCTCTCTATCTGTAGTGCTCCTTTTAGCATTTCTTGTAGAGTAAGTCTATTGCTCACAAACTGTCTCAGTGTCTGTTTGTCTCTAAATATTGAAAACTCTCCCTCATTTTTGAAGGACAGTTTTTCTGGCTATAGAATTTTGGGTTGGCAAAATTTCAGTATCTTAAATATATCATGCCATTACCTTCTAGCCTCCATGGTTTCTGCAGAGAGATCCACTTAAAGTCTTATTGAACTCCCCTTGTATGTGATGGATCTCTTTTCTCTTTCTGCTTTGAGAATTCTCTCTTTGTCTTTGACATTTGCCAATCTGATCAGTACATGTCTTGGAATGGGTCCATTTGGATCTACTCTGTTTGTGTTACACTGTGCTTCTTGGACCTATATGCTGATTTGAAAGTATTGTGTACCCCACAGAAGCCATTTTTAATCCTGATACAATCTTGTGGAAGCAGCCCTCTCTTTTAATCTTGATTCAACACTGTAGGTTAGGAATTTGATTGGATTATCTCCATGGAGATGTGATGCACCCAATTGTGGGTGTCACCTTTGATTAGGTGGAAATGTGACTCTACCTACTCTATGTGAGTCTTGATTAGTTTACTGGATGGAATTCTTTAAAAGAGAAAACATTTCTGAGAGAGTCAGAAACAGCAGAAGAGACAGAAATGATGGAAGTGTCAGAAACAGCAGTGCTGATGGAAACTTCAGAGCAGAGCTGACATAGATGCCAAAACTTGAAGAACAAAGACACAGATATTTGTAGATGTTTGGAGCCCAACAGACATCCCTATATGTTAAGCAAGCCAGAACCTGGATAGAGCCAAGGGAAGCCAAGAGATGAAAACCAACCCCAGAGAAGCAAAGTGAGGAACCCCCACAGGAACAGAGACTGAGAGCAACAGAACCCAGGAACAAAGGACTAGCAGATATCAGCCATTCTGACAGAGGTATTCTAGATCCATCAGCCTTTGTTGAGTGAAGAGAACCTCTTGTTGGAGCCTTAATTTGGACACTTTCACTTCCTTAGAACTGTAAACTTGCAACTTATTAAATTCCCTTTTAAAAAAGCCATTCCATTTCCGGTACATCACATTCTAGCAGCCTGCAAACTAACACAACCTATAATGTGATGTCTTTCATAAGAGTTGGAACATTTTCAATGATTATCTCCTACATTCTTTCCGCCCATTTTTCCTTCTTTTTTCCTTCTGCAACACCAAAAATATATATGTTTTTGTGCTTTATAGTATCGTTCAGTTCCCTGAGACCCTGCTCATATTTTTCCATTCTTTTCCCTATCTGTTCTTTTTTTTGCAGGATTTCAGATGAATTTGCTATTGTATGGCTTGATTTTGTTTTTGATCTCTTCTATTTGGCCTTTCATTCCCCTACAGTTTTGTCATTTGTTTTTGGAAGCCCTTGAGTTTTTCTGTATGGTCACCTAGTGTCTTCTTCCTATACTTCATCTCTTATGCCACATTTTCCTTCAACTTGTAGGATTGATTTAGAAGATTTGTTTGAACATCTTTAATTAATTGTTTTAACTCCTGGATATCATTTTTGTTTGCTTGTTTGTTTTTTGTATGCTGTATGGAGGGAATTACATTTCATTATTTTTCCACATGACTATCCCATTATTGTAGTACCATTTGTTGAATTTTTTTCAGGGGGTAGTGCATAGGCTAGGTATTGAACCCAGGTCTCCTTCATTGAATGAGAGAATTACACCACTAAACTATGTACACACTCCCTGGATATAATTTTGAGTATTAGTTTGTTCCTTTGACTGGGCTAAATCTTCATGCTTCCTAGTATGACTCTGATGTTTTGATAGTGTCTAGATGTCAGAGTTCCTTGATTGTTTTATTTTGGGAGTTATTTTCTCTTTTACCTAGCATTTTCTTGTTGGTGGGCTTTATTCTCTTTTTGTTCTTTAACTTTTAGTTCAACCTATTTTAAACCTCTCTCATAACTTCTGTCTAACTGATGAGTATTTTTGAGCTCTTGTTTTTCTGGATTTTGGCTTACCAAATAGAATGTTACTGAGGAGGGTTCTCCCAGATGGGATTGACCCCAGTCAGGTTTTTCCAGGTAACATGGATCCAGGACTCAGGAAGGGGATGTAATCTACACCAAAGTTCCCTGGAAATGAGGCTCAGCAGGATGTCAGTCTTTCCTGTGAAGCCTCTTAATTTTGGATTCACCAATCAAGAGCCAGAACTGATACCCAGGTCTATTTCCACCTTTTCTAGGAAAACAGCCTTTATCCTATATTCTGAGCTCCAAAAACCTCTGATTATTTCTTCAGCCCTTCCTCCTCTCCTCCTGGGAGAGACCTCTAGTTTTCATCCACATATTACCTGTGCTCAGAACTTGTACTCAGCAGTCCAAATTTGTTAACCAAATCTGTGATTGGAACTTGATTGAGCTCTCCATGCCTTGCTCCTAGTAGAGAGGGCTTCTGTTTCCCACAAGGGAGAGACTCCAAAACAGCCTGTTATACCAGTGGAGGAGGGACACCAGCCTCTACAGCATGAGGGGCTTTACTTACAGTTCTGTACTATGATCTCAGCCCTTCTACCTGGTCATGGAAGTCCCCCCAACCAATTATTCCAGACAGTTCTTGGCTACTTATATGCTGCATTACAGGATGTATTAAATTCTACAGCTCCCTACACCACTATCTTGCCCTACCCTGACCTCTTGCCTCTTGAAAAGAAGTCCCCATGAGCACAGATCTGCCTCCATGAGCACAGATCTCAAAAAGCAATTTTACTCATTGCCTAAACATACCTTTTTACTATGTCAACTGACAAAATATGGCAAACATGACTTAAAGCTATTCTCCAATTTTTATGACCTAATAAATTTCAAAATCTCAGTAATTCATCCTTATATTCATAATATTCATAGATATATTTATAAAGAGTGACACATATGTTCACTTTTTTTTTGAATAGTATATTTGATTAATTAGAAGTATAAATCAGAGAATCTGGAAGAAAATGTTTTTTGATCCAGTAACTTTTAATGTTGTAGATGTAAGAAATAGATGGAAATCTATTGAATTATAGGCACTGGCCATAATACCATGATCAGTGTTTAAGTTTTTCTTGATGAATGCTTTTCTCATACTCTTCCCTCATTCCATATTCTCATGCTTTCCATATTGAGGCACACTCATTCTTCCTCCCTCTATACCTTGATTCTCATCATTCTAATGAATTATTTTAATTCTGTTCTTTATGGTGACTTTCTCTCTCCTTCCATTTCTCAAACCATGACTTCTATTATTAATAGATGATAAGGACCGATTAACATATCTGAAAGTAAAAGATACTTATCACATTGGAGGGATTTATAAATGAGATCAAATTGAAAAAAAATAAAATTGAGTGAACTTATGCTAGGGTCATAGGCTTTGAACTGAAAAACAATGATTATGATTATAGATATTTTTTCTTTCTATATCATATAACAGCCAAAGTTAACGCTTGAAATTACTGAAACTCAACTATTCTCAGTCCTGTTTACACTTTTGTAATGGTGATTTTAGCTTAGTGTCAGCCATATGAGTACTTGATATTGTAATGGTAATGATTCCATCTACCCTTACTTAAATCAATAAATACCCTGAACTCTTTAGAGTTCACATTTGTTCAGTATTAGACTCATAGCTGCCCCAGGATTTGTTACTATTTAGCCATCCAGCCATGCCTTCTTATTTAAAGAACACAATTGCTCTAATTCCTACTGCTGTCCTTTTCCTATAGTCAATGAGTAAAATTTGTATAATTGTATATATTTCCTTGTACACCATTAAAAGGTAAATATGTAACTAGCTTTACAAATCATGAAGCCTCTCTGGATTCTTCACCATGATAGGTGGATGCAGAATGTGGCAAAGCTGACAGAAAGAAAAGATGGGTGGTGGAAATCTGAGCAGCAGATCAAAATTTAAAGCTTTAACAGCAGTCTTGCTTTTGCTATACAGTTCTGTCCTCCTCTCCAGCTTCCTTTATTAAGGATGCATGCAATTACCCCTTGTGTGGGGAGGGAAGAAGAGTTGGGAAGGGAACTGGAACATTCTTGAAATTCTAGGGTTGATAACTACTTGGAACTCTTTGTTCTTGAAATCAGATCTGGCGTGGGCAATGCTTAATGACTCTGACCTGCAGGAAATCATTCTCAGTAATGTACCACAGACATAGAAGTCTGTTCTCTCCAGTGGGTAGAAAAGAAGGAGAGCTGCTGTCCTATTCCAGCCTAAATTGTCAATGCCCTTTGTATTTGTGTCAGTGCTTCTGCATTGGCTTTTTGCTCATCTAAAATTATCTAATATTGTCTTCTTTTTTTCCCCAAAAATACACAGATTATTTATATATTTTATTTATATATAAATATAATTATTTATATATAAATAGCATGAGAAATAAAGGTATTGTAAACTGAAACAGGATACTTTGTTAGTAGATTTATTTATTCATTCTTAAGTCTTGTAGATAGCCCTTGATCTTAAATTGTTATCAACTTATAGCATATTGCAATTCTATGTAGATATATAATAATGTCAGGATATATGGCTGCTTTTACATATATTTATAAGTTTTTTATCTATAAGTAAAATTATAGCAAAAATTATCCATGCAATCTTATGAAGCCATTTTATAGAGTTTTAGGGATGCAACTTAAACACCTATAAGCTGATAAAGGATTAATTCTAAAAACCAACTTTTTAAACCCATCTTTCCAGCTCTATACTCCATCCTTTGTTTACCCACTCTAATTGTCCAGTTAAGACATACAGATTTTTAGGCCCTTGGCCACAGCCATTACCTCAGTTTCCTCAACTTTTTCTTGGTTTTAATCCTCATCAAGAATAAACTGAACTCCTTGAAATACCAAGTTAACTGCTCTTTTGCTAAAAACCTTAAGCATCTTTCGTCCTTGTCTTTGGAGAATACGCAATACTATCATAATGCTATCATAATACAGACTGCTACTATATTATCATCCATTCATAAGCCTTTCCTCTCTTACAATTTAGCAGCTATGTGTGATTAAAACAAGGCTTACTATCCAGAGGATTTCAGATCCTAAGATGCTCAGCGATCGATTCACTGATCCATTAAAACATCGTTTGGTCTCTCTCCAGTGCCACTGCCTCCCCCACTCTCAGCTATGATTGAAATATTTCACACTCTCAAGGCTCCTATTCTAACACCAACTTGTACTTCTCTGCCAAATTTTATTATAGAAAGAAAAGGGGGAAATTATCAGACTCTTAAGTTTTCCTGAGCATACTTTCCTGTTTCACATCTCTGGGTCCTATTACATGTGCTCTTTCTCCCTTCAAGGCCCATACTTCTATGAAGCATTATCTATCCTCTCCAACGAGATGTTAATACTTCAGCATTTTGGTCAGTTTTCTCAATTGTTCATATAACATGCTATTTACCAAAATCCATTGCAATTATGTCTTGCATCTCTCCTTCTTCTACAATCTGTTAAGACCAAAAGAAGAAAAACTACTTCTTAATTATCTATATTACCTAATAGTTCACATTGAAATATTCAAAAACAAGGTTAAGTATCAAATTTCACTTGATTTGATTCCAGCTGAATATTTAATTTGTTGAAATGAGTATAAATTTTTCTTTGATACAGAAGTTGTTCAGAGATTGTATATCCCATCACTGAACAGTTTAGTCTGACCTTGCTCAATATCAGGAGATTATTAAAAAATCAAAATAAGGAACCGTTTTGATTTGGAGACTTATTGAATCCATTTGTAGTCGCTCTGAGTGGACATTTTCTGTTTCTTCCCTTCCTAGGTATTATTCCTGTGTATTCCAAGGCCAAGTGAAATAAGTGCTTTCAGAGAGCGATGGTGCTGAGGTCAGTGCACAGTTTATTCAGATCTCAATGTCATTAACTAAGCTGGGATATTTGAGCAAGTTAATGAACTCCTGAAAGTGTAGGTTTTCTCTAAATAGCAGTGTTATGACAATTACACATAAGGCAGTTCTTGGAGGAGGATATGTCCTTGGGCTAAGAATGCAGACTTCAGAATGGAGAGTTTGCAATCTGTTAACTGTCTTCATACTTTTTATGATTCCATTTCCCAAGTTTATCAAGATGGGGCATAAAGACCACACCCTAGTAGATCACCTGACAACTAGAGACCTAGAACCTGAGTGCAGGTATTTGAAGATACATACCATTCTTCTGATGACACCATAGCCAACCCAAATGCTTTACAGTTATTAAAAAGTATGGGAGATGGGGACCCGGGTTCGATTACTGGTGTGTGACCATGCAAAAAAAATTGGGAGATGGTATAGGGTTCTGAGAATTCATTCGTCTAAGAACAGTGCAGAATGTAGCAGATTATAGAGCAGTGCAGTCCAATGTAACACTAACCATAGAGGCAATTTTAAGTTTTCTAGTGGGCCTATTTAACAAAAGTGAAAAGAAACGGTGAAATTAATTTTAATTCCACACATGCCTGAAATATTTACATTTCAATATGTAAATCATATACAAAAAAGTTAATGAGATATTTCACATTCTTTTTGTGTGTGTACTGTCTTCAAAATACGAGCATATATAACACATTTTTATTTGGATATTTTAAGCTATCACTAGCTGTATGTGGCGAGTTGTTACTGAATTGGACAGCATGATTCTAGATGGTGAAACCAAAAAATCACCAGCCCTGCCCCATCTGGGATAAAGGGCATAAAAGAGGGATGCTGTCTGCTCCATGCCAAATACCATGCCATGGTTCTATGTGAAGACAGTTCCCACTACATGGGTTTTGCATCTCCTGACTGTGGTTCTCTGATTTTCAAAAGCTCTTTCACGTTTTATTAATGCTCCCTTGTTTATGACACTGTGGTTTACTTTGAGTGCTGTTTCTTTTTGTCCCCCATTTTGTTCATTTCTGACTTTTGATTTCTTCATTTCTGACTTCTATTGCCAGCAATATCGCATGCTGTTCAGACTGTTTTGACAATGAGTTCAGCCTTCCATTCTTTAGTAAGTTGATTTCACGTGCTCCGCCATGCTCTGGTCTTCTTTGCCTGATTTGAGTTGACCATCCTGGGGGACGCTATATTGCAACACAAAATTCCAACAGTTGAACAATCCCTTGGACCACAAATCTTCCCCTGCTGGGGGCCAGACAGGGGTTTTAATCATCTAGAACATTGATTTCCTGAAAAGCGGAGAAGTGAAGACCAGGAATAAAATTGACCAAGAGTGGAAATAACACCAAAGAAAAGGCTACTGGAATTAAAAATAAGGATATGCATAATAATGTTGATCAAAGTCATAAAATACTAGCTGATAAGCATTAGGTGCTTATGCTCTAGGAGGAGCTGCCTGAACCCCCCTCTCCCATCATCTCATTTTTCCATATTAACTATTTAAAGTCATATTTGACCTCTTCCTCTCCTTGGATCAACCCTGTTTATTTTTCCTTAGAAGAGGTAGTTATACTTCTAAAACTGTTGTAATTAAAGTTGTCCATCTTCTGCGAAAATTTCCTCTGATGCCTATAAAAGACTTATGACTAGAGCAAATCTTTATCAGAAAATCACCTTTGCTCACAGCCTGACAGCATGCTGAATGTTATCTGTCCTGTTTCCATTTCCCATGTTGTTAACAGATTTAAATCTCTCACTGTGGTCTCCCTAACAGTGTCAGCTGCAGACATTTTGTTTCTGTCATGTTTCTTTGTCTTTGCAATGCATTTCTTTGGGACATGGCATCAGCTGCCTCCTTTGCCAACCCTTTTGAAAGTTCCCTCTCCCCCCTCTTTCCAACTTTATTTATTAAAAAAATTTAAAAAGGAAGCTAAAACCAAAAAGAAAATGGCAAACTGAGGGCAGTGCCTAATGTTGTAAAATGAAGCTAAACTGTGTCTTGATTGTAAAAGAGAAATCAATTTAGAAAGTATTGACTTGGAAGAACTTAATTGCTCATAAAATTAATTTATGGATGACTTTATTTGATGTTTAGAAACAGGAATACAAATGAACCAACTTTGATGTTTATGATTTTCCATGGCTAGCCAAGGAAAGGTAACTGACAAGAATAGAAAATTGAAACAGATGAGAAGGTAATGGTTGTTTACTTCCTCCTGGAACATCTCACATTCAGTTTTAAGCAGTGGACAGTTATAAAATAAGTTCAATGATATGAGTTGTAGACATATTTAAAATTTAAAAGATACACTATTTAAATTGAGTCATATATTAAAATTTTCAGTGACTGAAGTGTTTTAAAATCCATGTAGGTACACATGGATTCCTAACAAAATTAAAGGAAACAAGATCTTCTGAAGAAGTTATAGGACAAATAATTTGCAACCCTGTTAAGCTCCCAAGAGCTATCAAAGCAGAATCTTCCTGCTGAGGTAGCAGAATATTGTTGTAAATTATAATGTAAGTAGAGAAACAGAGACATAGCTACAAAAGGACAGAATGAATACATATACCTTTGGCAGAAGCAACAGAAAGAGTGTGTGTGGACATAATGACAGATCTACTGAGGCAAAAAGAAAAGAAGTATTGTATTGTATGCAGGATATTATATATTATTATTTACATTTTACTCATTTGCATAATAAAAGGGAACCTGGCATAATTGTCATCTTACCTAAATAAGACAATGATTTAACTTAAAAGTACCTTGAAAGCTTTGAGTCAGGCATCTATTCATATTAGTGGGAATAAGATATTATCACAGTCACTTCTTACAGTGCACAGGTATCAATAACATGACATTATCATTGTCTATTGTTGGAATCTATTGGATTGATTGGCTTAATTCTTATAGTATCTTATCCTTACTATACCAGTATAGGCAATGTCTAACTCAATGCTAAATATGAATGAGTGGCTTCCCTTCCCAGTCCCTGGGAATTGTCAGTGGGGGGGTTCTCCTCTGGTTAAGCATCCTGGGGATCTTGTGAAAAAGGCAGTCAGAAGGCAGATAGAGGTTCAGGCACAGGACATCAGTACACAGTACCTGCAAGTTCAGGGTACTTGTAATGGAATCAGCAATTTTTGACATGCAGATGGCATGGGGTTTAGAACCAAATCCTGAACGTCTAGTTGGCAGGCCCGTTGCTCTCTAAAGCTCCCAGCCCTCTTAGCCAGGGAACTCTGGATGGATCTGTTCACCTTGATTTTGTGACAAAATCACTCTCAGACATGTCAGGGATTGTGCCAGTAGCAGCCCTACCTTAGTCTGTGTAGTCAAAACACACACACACTTATTTTCCTACCATAGGGGCCTTGGTTTCCCTTTAGGAAGGTCTCCCTCTCACTGTGTAGATGGAAAATCAATCACTCAGTTACATGCCATGTATTCTTCCATTACTTACAGAAAGTTTGGTTTTCGAGTAATAAAAGGTTCTGTTGTCAGAATACGGTACAAACACACACACACACAAGCAAAGTCACACTAAGAAAGAGGTTAAAAAATGTCATAGTAAAATAAAGTTTATTCAGTGCCCATTGAATGGCAGGTCCCTTGTTGTAGCCATACCTTCACATACAGCAATACTGAGTTCTCAGCAACACTCCTGTGTTGTGAATATTATCCCTTTTTTAAAAAAAATGAGATTTGATGTTGGAAGGCAACTTAACTAAAGTGAGCAACAGATCAGGCTTTGAAGATTATGTGACTGCCTGAGGCACCTGGGGTGTGTATGCTTGTGTGTGTATGTGTGTACATCTTATAGACCACAGCACCTCAGGGAACTTAACTCAAGCAAGTATAGGGCCATTACTGTTTATTAACCAATTTCCTTATCCTTTAACTTACCATCTTCAGGTTGGATGGCTTGTCTGAATATTTGTGATTATCATTTCATGCATGTTAATGAGGCAGTGTGTGTGTGTGAGTGTGTTGATACTTGGGTGTGTACACAAGCATATTTACATACTTCATAGATAAATGAAGTGGGATCACAAGGAAAACCTAGTTTACCAAAATTAGTGTAAAAGAGAATGGCTGTCCATTCAAATTCTGCCACTTGTGGATTGCCGGATTTCCAGGCATTTCCTGTTGTTAGTCTCATTAATTATATATATTTTTGAAATCATCCTAACATTTTTTAATATTTAGCAGTAGGATTTCTTCTTATATCTAAAGTAATGAATCAAAGTACGTTTTACAGCCAAATATTTGTGATTTACTTTGTTAGCCCTCTAAATAATTCTTAGAAAATAGATAAATGAGATTTAACACATATATGCCATAGACTTCCCAACTAAATCAAGATGATTTGAAATACAATAAATATTTATTATGATTAAAAACAATTTGAGAATAAAATGGCAAACCATTTAATAAAGGGGAGATATATAAAAAACAAGACTGAAGAAGGCTTATATAATTAAGTGGAATTATACCTGAATTTCCTAGTAAATGAAGCAAAATTAGCACTATTCTATAAATTTTAAGAGATTAATTAAAGAGCAAACTTTTGAGGCTAAAAATTTTTTAAGCATAACCAGGAAAAAAAATCCTTACCATGTGTCTCTTTTGTTTAGATATATTGTAAGGTGTATTTAATATATCTCCCATGGAAATGTTGCTTGACTACCAAAATGTTCCCACTTTGATTTTAGCAAATTTGCACTTTCATGTTACAATAAATATCACTGTAAATATAGATATGTTAAGTTTCTCATTATTTTCTTAAGACAAATTCATATAAATGAAATTGATTGGTAATGCACATTAAAAATATTTATTGGCAAATTGTTCTCTGAAAGAAAACATGTTTAATTGAATATTTTATTTTACCAAAAATTTGCATGCACAGTGATGTGCTTTTAATATTTGTCTAAGTTATAGACATGAAATGCCAAATTTTTGTTTTAATTTGCATTTATTTGGTTACTAATAAGGTAGAATAATTTTAAGCTTTTCTTTTTCCTTTTACTTTTAAGCACTACATAAATAATGCAACTTCATTATAAAATAATCAGCAATACAGATATAAATAGAGCACAAAGATAATGAGGGCCTTTTCACAGCACTTATCCAACTACCCAGAGTTAGCCACTGTTAGCAGCTTTATCTGCAGGATTTTATGTTATTTCTACTCTTTCCGAATCAATATCAGTTGATAAGCCATGATATAATGTCATAGCATAATATCAGTTATTATAAAATGTATAATTGCAAAAAATATGATCATAAAATATATATTTTATAGCATGTTTTTTTCTGAAAATGAAACATGGGTTAGTTTCATAGTCAGCTTCTTATTTTTTAACATCTGCTTATATTTGCAGTATATTATTGCTCAATTATTTAATATTATATTATTTTTAAATATTCAGTTTTATGCTTGTTAGGAATACATTTGGCTGCAAATAATATAATAGTTGACTCCTGAGGACTTAACAATGTTATGTATTATTCATGTAAGAAGTGCAAAGGTGGAGAATCCTAGGGTTTATATGGAAACTTAGTGATGGTATCAGGGATTCAGGTTCATTCTTTCCTTCCCCATAATGTTTTCAGCATATTGGTTTTGCCTTCATAGTTCCTGAATGGTTACTGCAGTTCCAAATCTCATATGTTATTGGGGGATTGATCATGTCATCCACAAAACACACATACAAGTTTGAACCTCCAGTCCTGTGAATGTGAACCCATTTGTAAATAGAACTTTGTATTATGTTTTCAGATAAGTTGTGTCTAAACTGAATGAGGGTTGGCCTTAATCCAATATGGCTGAAGACCTCACAAGCAAAAGAAATTGGAAATGGAGAGGAAGACATGAGGAGCAGCCAGAACGTGGAGGTCAGTGAAACCCAGAGAAGAAAAGAGAAGATGCTGTCTTGCCAAAGTAATAACCAAAGCCAAGGAACTCCAAAGATTGCCAGCCAGCAAAAGATACTGACCACAGGGGAAGCAAATCTTCTAATCATGATCTAACAAAGTCCCATTGTTTAAGTCAACCTACTGTATAGTATTTGTTTTAGCAGCTAGAAAACTTAAATCTGTGGTCATAGAACTGTATTAAAATCAGGAAATAAGGGGAAAGATTGTGGAAGAAGTCTTCTCATGTAGCCAGTTAAAACTACAAGGGATGTTTGTAAATCAAGTCTCCTGTTCACTTTACGCTGTGGGAGGAGGGGATAAATGTTCCCTAGGCAACTGACACTGCTGATGGTGTCTGCCACAGGTAGTTTCTTATTTATTTATTTATTTATTAATATCACATAACATGTGCATTCTTTTAGCTTCCTGGCTGCTAAATCAAATAACATGCAATGAGTTGGTCTAAACAACAAAAATGTATTGGCTCAGAGTTTTGAGGCTAGGAGAAATCCAAAGTCAAAGCATCATCAAGGTGATGCTTTCTTCCAGAAGGCTCTGGGCTGGCTGTTGATCCTTGATCCTTGGCTTTCTGTCACATGTGCATATGGTGGCCTTTCCTGGCTTCTCCCTCTTCTGTGTTCTCTTGATGTCCAGCTTCTGACTGTGTTTCCTGACTTTCTCCCTTTCTGTCACCTTTTATATAAGATTTTCAGTAATGGGAGTTATACCCATCCTAATTTAGGTGGGCCACCCTTTCCATAAAGTAACCTCCTCAAAGGTCTTATTTCCATTGGGTTCATACCCAAAAGAGTGGATGAAGGTTAAGAACATCTTTTTCTGGTACACATAGCTCCAAGCCAAAACGTGCACCTTGGCACATTTCTTTATGCATTCACATGAACTTTTCTGCAGAAAAAGAACTCCTAAAATTGGATTGAGGTATATATGCAATTGAAAATTCAATTTATATTACTCTCCACATATGCTAAAACTCTACTTTTTACCCACTGGTGGTGCATAATTTTCTATACCCTTTGCAACACCCTGGATATCACCATTGATTTAAATTCAGCAAACCCTGCAGAAAAAGAAAAGAGTATATATTTCAGACTTTTCATGATCTTCAACTACTATGCTATCAATCTCAGAAATCTATTATTATGTAGAGACATCAAAGCCAACGAGGCTATGTACTTTTTTTTTCAGAGATGAGTCATTTTACAGAATTTTACTAATTTTCAAAATAATTTCATTTTCCTGAAATATCTGAACTTCATTAAGACACTCTGATAGTCTTTGAAGTGAGACACTTCAAAGTTGTAGCTACTTGCAGCTCTGCTTCTGACAGCTATACTTATTACTGTGAAGAAAAATAAATGAAAAAAAAAAGAAATTGGGCAGTTGTGAACCAGCCAAAATACTCTGTGAGCAAAGAGGGGAAGAGTCTAAAAGAGTCAGTGAAATTGTAGAAATTATTATAGTGCTTCTTGATTGCTTAAGTTACTTTCTACTTCAAAAGTGTCCATAGAATATCTAGGTTTTATTCTAAGATTGACAAATCCTCCCCTGCAAGATAAGTAATGGACAAAATCAAAGCTCTTTAATCTCCAGTTAGAGGCAAAGAATTTATTTTTTTTCTGATATCTCACTATGGTTTTCTAGCAAATTTTCATATGACACCATTAATTCCAAATTAAATACCACTTACATTTTCCTATATTTTATTTTGCCATATTTTTGCACTTTTTTGTGAACTCTTTTGAGATCCTTAGTAGACTTATTTTTAAAGAATTGAAAATGTCTTCACATTGTAAATGTATTTGAAATATGCGATATGTACAAACCCTTTCTTTGTTATATATGATGTAATTATATGGCTTACTTTGGGTTTTAATTTATTTTACAGTCCAGATGGCTTTAATTATCATGAAGGCAAGTCTGATAAACATTAGAATTTTAATGTTAAAATTAAAAGCATACTCTTTATTACTTCCAATCTGAGTAAACAAAAAGCATATTGGAATTAATTAAATGTGTAAGTACTTAAAACACTCCAGTTTTAATGGTACAGTGGTCTTGCTTTCCAACTGTGCATGCTAAATTTCAGAAGCAAAACTGAGCATTTGGTACTGGCCATCATTTGGTACTCTGTGTTGGCCATCCCCTGGGTAAATGAAAATGGGTTTGTGATCATCAGAAAATTAGTGGTATTAGATAATGCATCTGCAAGACCACTTAGCATGTGGATAGTTTAGATGAATTAAGAAGGTGGCTCTCTGGACTAGACCTTCTTAAATGTCCAAGTCAATACTTACTACACTTGCTTACTGCATGATACTAGTTCCTTTTTATCCTTAAGCAGGCTCTGAATGCCTTTCTCCTGGCACCAGTGAATGAAAATGCTCATAAGATCATTTACCAAGTAGGTTTACTTTTCCAGCTGACTACCTGTTCAGTGGATGACATCAGCCTTTAGTAATAGCTGGGTGATTGCTTTCCATCTAAATATGGTTTTGGAGGTCATATTCATGCCTACTGCTTAGTGTGTTGGATATGTTGAAAGATACACTTACAGTATGTAAGTTCCAAGGTGTTGTATGAAGTTGTCACTCAGGTAAGCTCACTGCCGATTTTCTGTCCTGACCACCCAATAACTGATTTTTATTTTTTTGAGAATTAAGAATTAGTACTAATTTATTTTGCATGAACTGTTGAGCCAAAAAAAAATAATGAATTGGGTTATATTCCATTAGCTGAGAATCAAGCTGTTAATTATATCTGGAAGGAAATCAGTAATCAAGAATAAACCCAAATAGATGTGCTTCACAAATATGAGTTGACCATTTATTGCTCTTTTTTAAATAAATTGATGGAAAAAAGGAGGAAAAATTGAAACTGCTATTCTACAAAACTCTCCAGGAATGAAAGCGCCCTGTAGTTTAATATACAAATTTGTTTTTAGAAGGATGCCAGACGATCTTGAAGATTTATCATGAGGGGAAAATAGTAGTGACTTATACTTAATTGATTTATGAGATTAACAATCTTTCTTTCCTTTATAAAACATACTTACCCATGCCCAGCAAGTGAGTGTCCTTGCTAAATGGATAACCTTTGAATTTCCCACATGCTTGTCCAGTACCTGAACTGTTGCTTACTAAAAGTTAGCTAAATTTATTCTTAAAAATCCTATGCCACTTATATTTTTATGATTATATTTAATTAAACTGCTAAATGATAATGTGCAAATCAAGAGTTATGCTTTCACGAAAATTAATTTGATAATGTGACTCACACAAAAAATGTCTAGTTGTGGTCAACTGATTTGTTAAATGATGCAAAAATTGACTCAGATTCTTCACTCAAAAATGTCAAAAATGTCATTAGTTTCTGTCACTAATACAGTTAAACATATTTATTAAGTAAATGTTAAATATTTATCAAAGTAGAGAAAGATATACAATAAATTACCATGTCCAGTTTCAACAATTATTAAACCATGTCCAACCTTATCTCAACTCTATATCTGCAAGGTTTTTCACTGCCTTTGATTAATTTGAAACAAACATCACATTGTTTTATTGGTAAACCTTTCCAAATGTACCTCAAAATATAAGACAATTTTAAACTTAACTGAAATATTATCATCCTACCTAAATACTAACAATATTTCCTTAATATTGTTATTCCTTATTCAGGTTTTCCAATTTGCCTCATATTTCTTTTCACAATTTATTTGTTTGAACCAAGCATCTATCAAAGAAAGATATATATGTTAAAATTATCTCTTCAACTTGCATGTGTACTTCCTTTTTTCTTTTCAAATTATTGATTGAAGAACTTGGGATTTTTGGTCCTGTTGTTTTTTACACAGCTGGATTCTGCTAACTGCATCACTGTGGTGCCATTTCACATGTTACTCTGTCCCCTATAATTGCTGTCAATTCTTGCTTAGCTCTAGAGTCTGAATATAATTTAGATTCAATATTTCACAAGAATACTTCATAGTTGGTAGTCTATAGTGCTACAAAGGAAGTAGCTGAGGATTAACTGTCCCCTTTTTTTTTGGCATGTATAAGTAGCCACTGATGACCACTGACAAAATCCATTCATTCAAGAGAAATGGCAAATGGGAAAACTCTATCTCCTTCATTCATTCTTCAGTTATGAGCTGAAATATTTCTAGAGAAGGAGCATATCATCATCTATTTCTTTACCTTGAAGTACAATCTCAACAAAAAGACAAGATAAATACAGTTTCTCCCAATTTATTTAAATAATGTGTTAATTAACAAATATCTTCCAAATGGGAAAAATTAGAGGTGTTAGTGTATATATATGTTTGTGGTATGTGTGTGCATATGTATGTGTTTTATATCTTCATAAATCAATGCATTTAAGCAAATCTGATGAGTTTCAGTGCATCACAGTTACTACTTTTATTAGTCTCAAATTTTCCCAGTTTTGGTCACTGGGAGCCTGAATTCTCAAATTAGTTAATGTGCCTTTTTGACTGTCACTGATAACTTCCTTGCTAATTGTGTACATTTCTTGCTCCAGACATAGATTCTGACAGACTTCCATGGAGCCTAGTGACTCTAGAGAGAAGGCATTTAAAGACCATCCCCTAGAAGCTATGGATGATCTTTCATGTGTCCATCCTTGTTTTAAGATTTTCTGTGGAAACCTCCAGATTGATTTTAAAGAAACAAAATTAGAAAGTGTAGATAATATATAATCATTTTACTGGAATTAGTTGAACAGATATAAAATCTGTCCTTATAGGGGTTTTGAAATAAAGGCTTATAAATAAATATAAATTGAAATCTATAATAATTTCTGAGAATAGAGGGCAAGTCACAAAATTTGACATGCCCTATATTTACAAGATTTTAAGTGTTTCTTATTTGTAATCAATTCAACCATATGTCCTAAACTGGAGTTTCAGGTAGTTTCTCAGTCCCCCAAAAAGATGTGCAAAAAGCATATCTATATGCATTTATTTTCCTATAGCTAGATCTCTTTTATCCTACGGTAAAGCCTGTGATTCAAAAATTGAAGAACTATTTTTCTATCCTTAAAATTCCTACTTTAATAAGAAAAACAGAGGTATTGCTATAGTATGTAACACAGGGATACAAATTTTGAGTATTTTCCAACATTTTTTACAGGCCTCTTTTGTATATGTTGTATTTGTTGATGTTAGGTTATTAATCTAAAAGATGTTTTGTGATTTTATAGATCATGAATAAAAGACAATTATGTCATTTAACATATTCATTTTTCGATACAAGTATTTATTTTTTTCTGATGCAAAAATCTTTAGTTTACATTCATCGTGTATAGATTAGTTATTCCTTTATCTGTAATGATTATATTCTATTTTCCTTAAAGCACTTTATTATAAACAGTGCATAACTTGGTTTTTAATTCAATCATTTAAAGGAGATTCAATTTGTAATAGAAATAGCACAGAACATAGCAGATAATAGATTCAACTCACTAGTCAAAAAAACTTGGATTGGAATCTGTATTCTATTACATAATAATTATCTTGGGCATTAAAATCAAAAAAAGCCTTTTAAAGCTATTTACACTGAGGTAAACTTTGCAATGAAATGTCTGTCTCCAGATTCACAGATGAGTTTGAGAAAGTTCAGTCATAAATGCAGGAATGAGGCTAACTCCAACAGTCTAAAAATATTCCCTGCTTCCCAAAGCAACAAGAAGAAATTGTCCCATTGTATATCTTATACGTGATCACCTCTTGTCACTGCTAAATAACGAATAATGTTTCCATCACAGCTAGGTTAGAAGAAAACAAAATGATAAAAGAGAAAATAAGAGCTCCAGGCATGAGCAAAATTACAATTAAAATTTCAAGTCCTTAAACAGCTTGCTTCTTTACCTGTGATAATTTCAGGTTAAAATTCTCCTGACCTGACATCTCTCAGAATCCCTCGGAGTACACATCAGTTTGCATCATGACTGCCATTTTTAAAACATTAACTATGTAACTTTAAAGCAAACAAACAAAAAAGCTAAAATAGTTAAAAATTTGATAACTGGAAAAAGTTGTAAATGAAACTGCTAAAGTTTTGGGTTTCTTAGGTCTAAATTCTCATTAAGAGTAAACTGGGGCAGAAAATTTTAAAAACATTGTTTACGCTTTTGTGAATATTCATAGATTAATACTTTATCATCACTGAGTGATGATAAACACTGAGTGTTGTACATGTACTTTAAATATGTTTAAATGTTGGAGATAATCTGAAAATTTAGACTTATGAAAACTTTAGTTAACCAAAATCAGTGTTTGTTTGTAGACATACTGATAGAATTATAAACACTTCATGTATTTTTTACATATAGAATATAAATATTAAAAAATCTCCAAGATGAACATTTCTTTATCATGTTTCGCAACCTATTCTAGGAAGAATGAAGGTAGAAATATCTGAATCACTTTAAAAATACGTCCATGAATTTTATTAAATAACATTTTTAAAAATATTATTTCAATACATTTTGTTAACTCATTTCAAAGAGAAAGGCTTGTAGCCTGGGAAATTAAAACTTGGAATTAATAATTTTGTTCTTCCAGAAATTATGATGTTGCTCTGTTAAGGAATAAAATTTATAATAAAATATTTTGACTTTCATAGGAATAGATGATTGTGATGAGATGTTGATGGTGAGGATGATGATTATGATGGTGAGGATGATAATGATGATGATGATGGTGAAGATGATGATGATAATGATGGTGAGGATGATGATGATGGTGAGGATGATGATGTTGTTGAGGATGATGGTGAGGATGATGATGATGATGGTGAGAAGGAGGAGGAGGATGATAATGGATCTTTCCTGGGGACTCTTGTGTATCAGATGCTGTTGTTCTTGGTGATTTTTATGTTTGAACTCTTTCCTACCTGTGACCTCCTGAGACAAGTGCTTCTGTCTTCCCTTCTTTGGATGGATAAACTGGGTAAGAGTCTGGGTAGCTTGACCAGAGTTGTGCAGCTGAATCAAATTATGTTGAGGAAGGTTAAGATCTTATGGTCCGGCGAGGGGGGCCAAGATGGCGGCTTAGCAAGGTGCGCGTTTTAGTTCATCCTCCAGAACAACTACTAGATAACCAGAAACAATACAGAACAGCTCCCAGAACCACGATAGTGACCGAACACACAGCGCGCCCAGAACTGGAGCAGCTTAGACCGATGGCAACTCGCCGGATCTGTGAGTTCCCCAAAGCCGTTGCAGCCGGCACCCCTCCCCCATAGGCGGCTTCACGGAGAGAAAGGAAACAGTAGCAGGGACTGAATCCAACCAAGCGCCAATTGCGGCATTAATAAACAAATTCTGATTATGAAATATAGCCCCCAGCTCACGCGAAACCGGGCAAGTCAGAAGTCGCTTAGTGGGCTAACCGGAAAAAGAGGAAAGGGGACAAAACGGGGGTTTTCGTGGCGGTTTCTACGGAGACTTGGCAGTCTCCAGATTCAGCGGCGGGACTTCTCGGGCTGCGGCTGCCCCACACACAGGCAGAAACAGACTGCTCTCAGGGCTGTCTCCCACATGCGCCTTCCCCAGGGGAGGGGTGAAGCCCAACTTAGGTGGAATCCCTCTCTCAAAGAACTCAGACCCCAGGGCTTGGCAAATTGAAGCCATTAAAACCAGCCTACAACCTCTCCTCTGTCTCGACCACGCCCCCAGCAGGGAGAGTCTTCCAAAATTAAAGGAGACACGACATCTTTTGCTGGTGAGATCCGCAGGCAGACAAGCGCCACCTACTGGGCATGATAAGAAAGGCAGAGCCCAGAGACTTCGCAGGAAAGTCTTTCAACCTGCCGGGTCTCACCCTCAGGG